>VUQI01019482.1:32914-42938 GCA_015106735.1 Paratilapia polleni | reverse complement strand
CCAAAAAAAAAAAAAAAAAAAAGACAGACAGACTGGCAGCTTAAAGATGTAACTTTGACAAAAAGCAGCTGCAAACAAAGGAGACCTGCTTATACAGCAGGTAGGGAAAAAAAGCAATTAATGGATCAAGACACAAACACAAGAATTGATTGGCTTGAGCTAGCAACTGAGGGATGAATCAGCGCTGACAGGTTTGAGCCGTTCTCTCCAGGAGCATTGAAGGTAGCAGTCAAAATGGCTGCAAACAGAAGGTCAGTGAAGAAGAAGCACAACGATGCGTGAGGATGATGATGGAGAGGTATCAGGCTGAGAGCACAAAGGCCAGGGAGAGAACATGATCAAAGTCCGGTGGGTGGGGCAAGAATACAAAATTTTTTGGGAGGGCAGAAGAGGGGGTTAGAGCAGAGGGAAAAAAACGCTGCGCTCGCCGGCGCTACAGTGTCACAAAGCATTGTTGACTAACCTTGACTGCATTCACCTCCTAGCTCACTGCCACACTGCCTTTCAACAAGTATTGACACGACAGTCTGCAAGAGAAAAATTGGAGGGGGGGTGGGGAAACAGACACACACACAGAGAGAACAGGGGAAAAGTATGAATGAGGTGAAAATGGAACAAACGAGGTGATAGCAGATTGACAGTAAAGGTGCATGTCTAGGTGAAGGCGGCTGACATATTTGGCATCATGCTGAACATATGGTGAATGTAGTCAGTGAAAGCCGTGAAGGTGTACAAAATAATAATAATAACAACTTTGTTTTATAGCGCATTTTAAAACCAACAGTTACAGAGTGCTTCACAGTACCATTCACATTCTCTATGTGGAGACTGTGAGCATTTGTTCTAAGCCAGTATTCATTTCCCTCTTCCCAACAAACCACTCTGGATGCACACAGATCTAGGCACTTATGCTTGCAACACGCACACTGTAAAACACACACACACAAAGACACATGCACACACACACTCCCCCACCCCTGAACCTCCCCCATTATCCCATGAGCCCTCTCTACTCTGCCTCGCTCTACAAGAGCTTGGAAATAAAAACATCACAGCTCTGCCTCGCAGCACCTGTTCAATAACATTGACATTTCACATTCAGCATCCGCACACCGAGAGATTCCCTACATTTACTCTCTTTAACACGCAGAAACACAAAACATACACACACACACAAAACCTGATTCATGTCGATGTATGCATTTTAATGCTGCAAAGACTTCGGGTGTGTGCGTGTGTGCACGTCCGTCCTGCGTACGTGCCTGCAGTCAAGTGGTAAAAATGAATTTGATTAGGTAAAGTACACGTCTTGATTTTAACAAATAATTTTTACAACAACTGACTAATTAAAAGATAGAGATTCTTTCTTTGTGCCATTCTTTTGCAGAAACACTGTTCAGTGTGTTTATGTGATAGTTTGCCCGTTTTTAGTACAAAACGGGTGCAAAACTGCGAGTGATGCGGATAATTCAGTAACATTTGTCAACATGGTTTAGAATAATAGAGACAATAATAAGATTATGAGTAACTGATGAATATGTGTATTGTTCTCTGTGTGTTAATATAGGGTGTGGCTGGTTTTCTAACCAATTATTTATTGACAGCAACAAAACAAGACAACACCCCCAGATATTTACTCCATGTGCAAAATTATTCTGTTTGTTCTCTTTCTTTCCTTGCCTCTGATGTAATACTCCTCCTGAATTCAGCTTGCATGAAATGAAATGGTCTGTTTGATTTTATTCACTGCACACCCGGTGTTATTTTTTTAAAATTCAAAAACCAAAGTATTTCTATCCAGGCAATCTCAGCACTGCTGAACAGCACAGTAAGCTGGGTACGGTGTTGTCTGACATTTGGAGGGAAAAAAAAAAAAAAGCAAAACACACTCAACAACTACCCGGACCAGCATGTAATATTTATATTCACTCCCAGATCAAACTTGCCAAAGAAGATTTTGGGGTCAAAGATATTTGTTTTACATAATGTGCTATGATTTTCTTTTCTTTCAACATGCGGCTACAATGCTTGTCTTCATGCAATATTCGCCACCTGAAGACGAGATGAAATGTGCCTGCTGACATGGCTCAATCGTGTCATCAGGTGCAGCCTAACCTGGGAGGCTGAGCAGGGGCATCTGTTTGACAGCATTAGAGAGCATCAGAGCTCCTGCCATACACAGATTAAATGGCAGTAAATCTGAGGATTAGATTCATGTATGAATAGCCCATATTGATTTTGCAATCTCTTCAGTAACTCTGGGATTTTCACGGTGCAGACAATGTGGGCATCAAGCACAGACACACACACACACACACACACACACACACACATAGACTCACTATCTCCTAGGTTTTTAAAACCCTCTAAAAATCAGCCTGTGACTAACCCATCCCCATTTTAATCTGCTCATATCTCCGCCTACAGGGTGTATCCGAATAGCACAAGGCATGCAACATCATTCCTTTAACAAACTGCCCGTCCATCCAGCCTCTCCGACTAGTCACAACAGAGCAGAGAGAACTAAAACAAGCTCACGAGGCCTAGAAATGTCCATTCCTATATTCCAGCATGTGTGCTCATGTGAGAGCACGATCACTTCTGTGCTCTTCGAGTTGAGGGTTATTATTTGTGAGCACCATGGTGGATGTGGACGGTAACAAAGTCAGGCCTTCTCTTCTTTAGGTGCATCTTCTTAGTCTTAAAAGCTGCATATGCATGCTCTCTCTCTCACACATAAACACACACACACACACTCAAATTCACTCAACCCTGACGTGACCTTTTTGACACGAAAATCCCAAAATCCTGTGCTGAAACTCAAATCCCCTCTGACCATGATGGCCCTTCGGAAGCTGCATGACATCAAAGAGAAGTGCTTTGCTTTCATGAGTTTAGTCCGCCTCTCAGTCTGTCAGCGTCTCTGGCTGTCCGCCACACGCTTGTCACAAAAACCACTATTTTGAAACAAGGCTCATGTGCACCACATGAAGAACCCAAAGATATCCTGAGCTGCAACTTCACTATTTCCACACTCAGTGAGGTGGGTGTCAGTTGTGTTAAGATATGAAGGGGCTTCCAAAGCAAAGACAATACACTCCTACAGGAACTGTTGTTCAGAACAAGCAACTACCCCTGTACATCTACACACAAAATGGGTAAAGCCTATATTTTAGTGCAGTGCATAACCAAAATTTTTCTTACTTAGCAACCTGCAGCAACCTGACAACCTCCTTCAAAACGACCACCCTGGTCATCATGGGTGACCTTAGCCATCTATGGAGGCGATCGAAAGTGATTACCTGGTGATTGGCTTGTATTAGGAGACAGCTCTATTAACCTTTAGGAAACACAGGTGTGTAGCCAAGTAGAACACTATCTTTACTACATGAGAGGGAGAGAGGGAGATGGAGAAACTCAGTGTGACAGTAGAGCTGCTCCAATTAGGTAAGCACATTGAGCCGTCAGGCCGGCACATTCATCAACACACAGAATGCCAGTCAGCGGCACCAGAAGGCTCGCCCGCCTCTTTACCATGCTACTGTTACTGTGGTGTGGTCGGGAGACTGACAGGGAGGCATTTGCAAAGCAGATTTGGACCATTCTCCCCAGCATTTGGCAGTGCAAATGTTTCTATGCATGGTTTGGGTTGTTTTTACTAGCATTTCCCTTGTTCTAATAGACTGACCATGGGCTGCTAATGATATCATTATCATACATGCACTGTAATTATCTAGACCCACCGTGTGCCAAGATCAATGGACGGTAAAATTTGGATCAATTGATTAGCCTGCTGCTGTTAAGCTGCCGAAACATATTTTGCACATAGTCGATGTGCTGTTGGATGGGCTGTGAATGAATTGGGTCCCTGCCTGTTTTCAGAGAGCAGCATCCAGACATGGGGTTAGGCAAGTGGAACTGTGCCATATAAGAAGTGAACTGAACTGGCAGCACTGGTGAGCTTCCTCTGCTCTTCATAATATCAACTACAGCCACTACTATCACACACAAAGCTGCAAATGAGGGCTAAAATCACAATTTAACATTCCAAACAAAGTCAAAACAACATAATAATTGTATCATTTTTCTACTGTGTCTTTGTCACTCGTGTTCAAACACCATGTCATAGTGGTTTTATTTTGAAAACCAGGCTTGATTACCACCAAGCCTGTAAGTATTGCTTGAAGGAAAATGTGTCCTAACCTAAACACATTTAAAAGGCAGACTTTGTTCCACATGCACAGTTAAATATTTGAGGACAAAAGGAATAAATATCTCAAGAAATGTGACAGTTCCATAGCATTACCATCTTTTCTTCAGCAGCAGGGTGGATGGGGGTGATTTTGAGTGATGTATTCTGATTTATGTGATCAGTGAAAAATAATACTGATATTTTAAAGTGCATTTATGAATGTCTACAGAGCAGGCTTCTATGCATCTATCCTTTTTCTCACGCTTATCCAATTAAGGTTCGTTTGGGGGGGCTGGAGCCTATCCCAGCTGTCATACGGGGAGAGGCAAGGTACAGCCTGGACAGGTCTCTAGTCTATCACACTGCTAACACATAGAGGCAACCATTCACGCTCACATTCACACCTGCAGCCAATTTAGAATTGCCAATTAACATAACATGCATGTCTCTGGACTGTGTGAGGAAGCCAGAGTAACTGGGGAGGGAGGCACAGACAACCTGCAAACTCCACACAGAAAGGCCCCAGCCGGCCAGTGGATCCAAACCCAGGACCTTCTTTCTTACTTCTGGACCACTGAATGTGGGACAGATGCTATCTAACCAAGAGGAACGACTTACTTCCTTTATGCCAGCAAACTACAGAATATAAATGGGTTTTTTTTATGTGGGCCTATGAATTGCCTTTTCTATTTCTTTCTTTCTTTTTACACTTATTAATTCATCAGGTCCACCTTCTGAACAGTGTTCATGCTTAAATCATAAGCCCTCTTGCTGTTTCCTGCTGCTGAATTGGTCTCAATCATGACAATAATTTGAGAGCAGCCAGATTGTGTTAGGAGGTACCTGATTGCACTGATGAGCAGAGAGATGCTGAAAAAAAGGAAAGTGGGCCATCTACACTGAGCAAATAATGCTAATAATGTGACACCAACAACAACGCAGGGTAACACGAGGTTGCAAAACAGCATCATTTTTAAAGGATTGCTCTGTCACCTGTTTGCCAAACGAAAGAAACAATCCAATATGAATTCATCTCTAGTTCAACCTTGAGCTAAGGGCCTTGCCAATAGTAATACTTTTTGCATGCAAGTCACATTTTAGAGAGCCTGGTATATCCGCGGGGTATATCCTTTAGATGGCATGATGCAACTTATTCCAGTATACAAAGGCTAATGCAGGTAAATCACACCTAGTGAACTTGAATGCTTGACACTAAGCTTCCCAGCATACTAGCTAGCTCGAGTGGGCGAGAAATGAACCTTGTTATGTGTCCTGACACTGGGCCCTGCTCCCCGGCAAATAAAAACATGCCTCTCACTTACTGGCTGCCTGCGCTCACAGCCCCATACATCAGCATTATAAAGGAGCTCGGCAGCCTCAAGGTCAGCTCAATTTCCTCCTGCCGTTATGAAGTATCAGAATCACAGCGAGAGGGGGCACCCACACACATGTAAAGAAATGATTTAGGGAGTGAGGGAGGGGAGGGAGAGAAAGAAAGAAGGGGGGGATTTGGAGTGTGAAGGAGAGGCGGTGTGTGATACAATAGGGAACTGTGACAAATCATCAGGAGAGAACCAGCCTCTTCTACAGTAAGGATGTGTGAGTGTGGACAATTGTGAGAAAATGTAAAAAATATTAAGCCTACTTGCTCATTCCACACACTAAGAATGTAGCAGTCTGTAGTATATGTAATGGGATTGAGCAGTTTCTGTTTAACAGGCTGACTCCCCTTGTGTAAGTGCTCAAGTGTAGTTTGTGAAACTACAAAGCAATTAGGCCTACAGAATTATTGTTTCAGAAAATGTGAATACGATGTTTACCTTTGACTGTAATTAAATTCTAAGCAGTTACACAGGAAAAACAGGAACCTAATGCAAACCTAATGCCTTTTTTTCCTTTTGAGATCTAAACCCATTCATCACATGCCCAAGCAATTTGATAAATTACACAGAAGCATGAAAGCTGATCATGTGCGTAGCAGAGTGCGGTGTGTGTCTGTGTGTGTGTGTAAGCCTCTGCCTGAGTCGGCAGTCATCCTTGGCTGCCTCACTGGCTGAGGTTTGACATCTTCAGCTAAGAGCCTGGGGAAATAACAGCAAATTCACTTAATGGCACCACCTCATCTATTCCTCATACACAGAGAGAGAGAGGAGGGAGACAAGAAGGAGAGTTCCTTGAGGTGTTACAAAATGGCTGTGTGCTCTCGGCTGTGCTTGCTGCCTCTACCATCTGAGGAGGTGCAGGTGTGTGGGTAAACACAGAGCGCATTGAGACCCATCACAGGCCGTGGTTGGCCACCAGCTGTAATTTGCAGTCCACTCTGACCCCTCTGTGAAAAAGCCAGCCAGGCAGTGCTGCCGCTGCAGAGCTTTTTGTGGTGACAGCCCAATCTGGTTTGATGTGTGTGTGTGTGTGTGTGTGTGTGTGTGTGTGTGGGGTCGCAAATGGGTGTGATGATTTGTACGTGCAAAGAGAAACATATGAAGACCTAAACCCGGTGACGATGTGAATGGCTGCAGTTATGTGGATGCCTGTTGGTGCAGGTGTAAGTAAGCGTGAGTGTGTATGTTTATGTGTGTCTGCAGGGAGCGTTACAGAGCTAGAGGTATAATGGCCCCACTCCATCTTTGTGTGAGGTATTGCAGAACAATGCAAAGCAGAGCACAGCAGCTGGGAGGGAGCCTGAGCTGGCATGCAGTTGGATAACGTCTCAGGGTAACAGCAGGTATGCTATCAGTGCAGCCTGAATCCCCTCAGGGCTATTTACAGAGACTATGACCCCAGCAAGGCTGGGCTGGATGACGTCTCTGTGGCAGCAACACAGGAAAAGTAAGACCCTAAATCACGCCACTGCTTCCTATCAGCTGTACAGCATTTCATTCCAGCAGCCCTGAATGGCTCTGCAATTGTTCTAATGTATTACTAAAGAAAAAAAAAACTCAACGACTCAATGAGTATATTTACAAGGACCGTAGCTGTACAATAATTTACCCAATAGGGACAATGCTCTGAACAATAAACTGCTATGTAGACATTCTTTTCCAATTACTCTAACCTGAATACGGTCACAGTCAGAGGAAGCATAATCACATTAAGACATGTACTGCCTTATTCAGAAGCATTTTGGATATATGTACACCTTAATAGAACGATGATTCACAGCTGAAGCTGACAGTGTGTTGCTGCAATCAAACTGCTTGACAAAAGAGGCTCTACCATCTGACTCAGCTTTCATGTACCTGCCAGATTAATAGTACAAATTGCGGTATTATTGCAGAATGTGTGGAAAGGCAGTAACACAGCAGCAACATAACAGAAAAATATGGGATGAGGCTGAACACTGGAAAGAAACTGATGCCGCAAGATAACGTGGAGGAGGAGTCCAGACATATTTACTGGGCTGTGCTGCCCAGCATATAAACAGGAAGTAATAAATTAATAAAGTACTTGTGGAGAATATGTGCAACTGTAATGTTTTATCCAAGTATGACTGTAGCTAATAACACAATAATGCAATGGATTACAAAAAATATTTTCATTGTCAATTAAGGTGGAGTTTATTTTCTCAATGAATTGATTTCTTATTAAAAAAAAATGCAAAAAGAGCCAATGGGGGCATATTCAAATTTAATAACCTAAACACAATCGGTTTATATGGTAAGAAATGTAAATGGAGAAAAGGTTCACATATTAGAACCTGTGCCAGTTTCTGAATGTTTTTCTGTAAATCCACCCGGCTCTGATTAGTGCCGATCCTATTTTGGTACATGATATGCTTTTCAGAGGAATGGTGCATGTTGTTTCATTAAAAGGTGCTATACATTGCTATACATTTATAATTGCTACTAAGTAGCTAGCCCCTGTCTGTGTTTTCCTACCCTCATGCTTGCCAGGTCGTTGTCATGGCATTCCTTTGTGTCATTTAGATGCTTCTCCAGTGAGTCCTTTATCACACAGATCAACTCTAACTCCACTTTCTTGGACTCCAGTTGGCTGCAGTAGTCCCTGTCCTGTCCTGCACTCTATGCGGCATTGGTGTAACAACACTCAAACTAGTTCTCCAACTGATGAAAGTTCTGGCTGGAGCTCTTCTCTCCCGCTCATAGCAGAGGTCATGGAGACTAGAAAAAGGACTACCGTCGCCAAGTGCAGTCCAAGATAACGGAGTTCATCCACGTAATGAGAGACTCACTGGAGAGGCAGCTGAATCATGATAGCCACCTGGCCATCATGCAGGTGGGGATAAACGATACAGGACAGGTAGAGGCCAGATGATTAGAAGCAACTGAACTTTCAAAATAAAATACTCACATATAACCAGGGATGTGCACGACTGGTCGACTAGATGTTTAAACGCTGCTGCCCTTGCAAGTCAGTGCCAGAAATACTAGTCGGCCAGTTCAAAGATGTTACAACACCACCAGTCACTAACCTGGGCTGCATCCATCACAAATGCCATCCCCCCGTGACGTTGTGAATGTTTTCTGTCTTTTGACTAGCCGACTAGTCTAATTTTTTACTCCTGTTTAAATGACTACTAAATTAGTCGCCAGGAACATCCCTACATATAACACCTTATAAATAAATAACAGCACTGTCCACACTTTTCCACATGAACTAAGCAAAGTCGCAATGAGTTGTGACACAAATTACAAACAGGACACATTGTGGCAGATGAAGAATAGTGGCAAGAGGGTAGAAATTGCTCTCACTTCCAATGAGAACTTCTGGAATCGAATCTAAGTGAAACAAGGATGCAGAGATCACATGTAATCACACAAGTTCAACTATATCTGTGGTGAGAATTGTGATTGAAACCTTGTGGTCAGATTGCTCACCCCAGGCCTAATCACAACCATCAAGTTGAACGACAGTGGAGAACAGACTCTTATGATCTACCAGCTAGTGTTGGGTCATGATGACAGGACAACTACACAAGAGAAAGCATATTTGTCATCCTTTAAATAACCAAGCTACTAACAGTCACAGTGGAAAAACCTACTGCTGATATACCACAAAGGCCATATTTTGCTCTTTACATAAATTCTAGCAACGCCATTGCTTAACAGACCAACTGATAACTGGTGGATAATACATATTGTGTGTGCAGCGGTCCCGGAGCAGGAAAATGGATGCCTCCTGTGAGCTTTCCTCTTATATAAAGCTCTCTCCTCTCCCATCTCAGTGAATGGCTCCCCACTACTTGGCTCCCCACGGTTAGCTTGTCAGCCCCCCTCTCCATCTCTTTTCTCTGCACCTGCATCTGACACTGCGAGTGTTCTGTCACCCACCTCTCCTCATCCCCCTGGAGAAAATGTTCAGCCCCGCCCAGCTAGCTCCCAGCAGCCCCTGGGGCCTGGGACAATTAAAAACGAGGCAGGAGCTCAGTCGAGCTGTCATGCGGAGTCTCAGATGGGACCCTGTCTATAAGGCTCCAGACGTAGGAGGAGTTTGGTATGTGAGCCCAAAGAAAATAATATTAGTGTCTGTTGTACTTGAGATCAACATTCACTCTAGTGCAAGGTGATGGCAGCATATCAACACTCTGAAAGCAATGCAGTCTAGCTGGAGTGATATATTTGGCCTTACAGTATTCAGACATTGGCTGACTGCACACACACACACACACACACACACACAGGCACACAAATCCACTGCTATATTCCAGTGTCAGCCAATTACAGGCCTGCCCTGACTGCCCTTGACTACACTCCCTAACCTCCCTCCACAATCCATGTCAAACCCCTCTGCACTGATTTTTTTTTTTTTTTTGCCCCTCTTGCTCCCTTCTTTGCTTCTTCTTTTTACTCAGAGTCTCTGTCTTCAGGGTCT
>VUQI01019482.1:0-12827 GCA_015106735.1 Paratilapia polleni | reverse complement strand
TTACAATATTTATATATTTATATATATATATAGATATATAAATATATATATATATATAAAATAGGAAAAGAAAAAAGATATATATAAAAAATATATAATATAAAATAGATATAAAAAGAAAAAGAAAAAAGAAAAGCTTCAATTATATTATATAACTGAAGCTTTTCTTTATGGTTGATGGATAACGTTTAGGTGACCCCCACAGCTCCTATTTTTAGAAAGTATAGTCAGTCACTGCATTCATCTGAACACTAGAGGGTGCAGGTCTCAAGGAAAAGACACTGAGCATTGCAGTCTCACAAACATCTTTCAGAGTATAATTCATGCTTTAGTATCACTTTGCAGTCACCCACATTCACTTTCTTAGAGGATTAACTTTGTGTGGAAAAACATTTATTTTAAATAGTTTAAGTGTGAGAAAGATTAAACTTACGTAATTCTTGCCAAGCAGAATCAGCAGCAGCTGACAGAGTCTGTAATGTGTGATAGGTAGCGTCTTTGTACCAGTGATTTGTAATACATCTCCTTGGTGACGGCTAAACAATGGAAGCAGGTTCAGAAAGGGCTCACACAAAGTAAATTGGTGTGGCACGAACCCAGCTGGCAATCCCCTGCGGTACCATACCACTGGTGAATAGACCCTCATTTATCTTGGCAAGGCTCAGTACAAAAAGAGGCTGCCTCAAGCCTCTGGATTCTTTTACCCAGGGGAGCAAGAAATGGCGTCCCACAGCACTGAGCTCATGTTTCGGCCTCTCAGTGGCTCTCAGATTACATCACACACTGCACATAGGCAGGAGCAGTTACTGAGCATGAGGCCCTTTACTGTACATTATTAATGAACTGTTACAGTGACCTTGTTCAACGTGATGATCATCATTATGAGATGAAGTAAGAAAACAGTGACGGCAATTTCACCACTCTTTCAGTGAGTTTTTCTTGCTATTGTGCCTTGAGTGTCTGTCAGTGATTTCATAATAACATGAATAATAATTTAAGTAAAACACACAATTAAAGCTTCAGAATAACTTTTCAAACTATATTATTTATTACATATTTCTGCAGACGTTTACATCAACACGAGACCTCGTCAGATGCGACACATTGCACATACAATAGTCTTACCGATGCTTAGAGCAGAGCCTTACTAAAGTTACAGTAGCTCAAATACTCCGTAGAGGACCAGATTCACTACAACTCATGAAAAGCTGAACAAAAATCTCTCACACAGTTACATGGACACAAACACAGGGACCAACACTATTTAGGAGCTAAAGCAGAGTTTGAGGATGAGCTGAACTGTGGCTGTACTAGGATGTACTGTCCCCTCCCTATGCCACAGACTACAGACTTGGACCTTGGATATCAGCGGTGTTCTCTCCATCTTCACTCCAACGGGGTAAGCAACCTAGCGTGGCGTATACTGTATGTGTGAGGATTATATATGAGCAATGAACACACAGAGGCCCAAGGAAGATGACCAGCTCAGATGGGGTGTCTGAAGTTCTGGCCAGCAAAACGGGCCTTGTCACCAAGCTCCTCTTCAATCCTAAAAGAAAGTGATCACGGTTGGTTAAAGTGGAGTTCTGTGTAACTGTAAAACAGCAGAAGTAACATGCATGTTTTTAGAGCGGACTCACCTGAGGAGCTGGTTGTACTTGGCCAAACGCTCAGATCGGCAAGGTGCACCTGTCTTGATCTGGGAAAGAATAAAGGGACATGAGAGCAAGTCTGTAATCTACAAGCAACCACCAGATTAAGTGTAAAGTCATCTTTAAAATTATCGGACAAAATGTAGTTTTACCTGTCCAGTGCAGAGACCGACCACAAGGTCAGCGATGAAGGTGTCCTCCGTCTCTCCAGAGCGATGGCTGACCATCACTCCCCAGCCGTTGCTCTGGGCCATCTTGCAGCTACAAGAGAAGACACATTAGCGAGCTAATACTTTTGTGTCAATGAGTGTGATCGCTGTGCTGTGCTGTGGACACTCACGCCTGCAGGGACTCCGTGACCGAGCCGATCTGGTTGACTTTAAGCAGCAGGCAGTTGCAGGCTTTCTCGGACACACCCTTGGCGATACGTTTGGGGTTGGTGACAGTGAGATCATCACCCACCACCTGGATGCTGGTACTGGCTGTGAATTTGGTCCATGCCTCCCAGTCGTCCTGGTCAAAGGGGTCCTCAATGGACACCACTGTTAGGAATTCATGAATCAGTTTCAGAGGCCAGTTAGGTCCGTAGTTATTTTATACAGAGACCCTAAACCTGCAATCACTAATTCTTTTTGTTGGCCACTTGGGGGCAGCAGAAACAAGTTGCTAATTGCTCCACTACTATTTGCTCACCAACTAGATGCCAACTTTGATAGCAGTGTACACTGAATTTTGCACACATACACAGTATCTATGGTTCTGTTGGTAATATTCTGCATATCTGTATAGACACACACATCCTGTAAGTCATCTGGTATAAAAGCTGTGCATAGAGAATGCAGAATGCAACCTATTAACAGTATTAGATGAAATTAATTCAAATAGTAAAGTCTAGCTACTTGAATCTTTTCATGCTTTGGCTTTTTCTTGCTCTACTAAAAGGCTGTCTATAATACATTCAAATCTCATGGAGCAGTACCCACTAAAATTAAAAAAAAAAGTTTTCAGGCTGCAAAGAAGCTAGTATGAGTTAAAAACCCACCGGGGTAATCTTTGACAAAGCCCCTGTAGAGGTCAGCCAGCTTGTCAGAGGAGATGTAGCGGTTAGGATCGTCAGGAGACTTGAAGTCCAGATCATATTTGCCGCCCTTGTAGAACTCTGAGGCAGCTACATCCATGCCAATGACAATCTTGTCGGTGTAGCCGGCCTTGGCGATGGCATTCTTTAGCAGCTCCAGAGCTGATAAAAACAATATACAGTAAAAATGTCAAAGTTGTCATTTTGAAAAATGAGTCACCACTGAAAACTTTGCACCACTAGGACTCTTGCCATATCAGCACATTAACCTGAAACTGGAGGCAGAGGCTGGCAGTCTCTTCATTCAGTACTGAGTTGAGGTCTTAATTTAGAAACCATAAGTCAAGAGTGACATAAGTGAAGATACTTCCCTTGAAGGTCTAAGAATCCACTGGTTTCAAGACACTCCCTTTTGGACAAGTCAAGGCGCTCTGTAATAACTTCTGACTTTTGGTGGTCACCCGCTAAATGTTTGCTAAAATAACAAATGACTGTCACTGTTAAATGGTGGTTATGGCTGATTATTTCTCACACCTTCTTTGTTCTCCAGGATGTTGGGGGCGAAGCCACCCTCGTCTCCTACATTGGTGGCATCCTTGCCGTACTTCTCCTTGATGACATTCTTCAGGTTGTGGTAGACCTCAGCACCAATACGCATGGCCTCCTTGAAGCTGCTAGCACCAACGGGCAGGATCATGAACTCCTGCATGGCCAGCTTGTTGCCTGCATGGGACCCACCGTTGATGACGTTGAAAGCCTGAAAGGAAGCGGAGAGGACCGGCTTTTAGCCTAATGCAATCATGGCTGAATATAATGACCCTTTGGACCATAAATTAATGGTTAATAGGTCTGTTAGGCCTATTGATCAATAAAGTGTAAAAAGCCTTTGATAATTGTGCTATGATGCTCACAGGGACTGGGAGAATGACTTCGGGATTGCCAGCCAGGTCAGCAATGTGGCGGTAGAGGGGAACGCCCTTCTCTGCTGCACCAGCCTTGCACACAGCCAGGGAGACGCCCAGGATGGCATTAGCACCAAACTTAGCTGAAGGAGGGTAGACATAAATAAATCACCATATAATGTATACAACGTGTAGCTCAAATCTACATTTTTAAACAAATATTCTGCTTCTCTTTTAGGGGTCGCCACAGCTCATCATCTGCCTCCATCTCACCCTATCCCTAGCATTCTCCTCTGACACACCAACCCTCTGCAATGAAGGGGGCCATGTAGAGAGGCGACCCATAAAGGGACTAGCTGAAAAATTAATATTTTTAAACAAATGTAGTCTTGTGATATTCTCCATTGTCTGAGGACAGTATTTTTATTTTTACATAACATAGTTCATAGTATTGCCACTCCACTGAGCAAGCTGAATAGATTTTTGCTCAGCTCCAATAGTTTATAGCTCTATAGTTTACCCTAGAGTGAGCAATAAATTGAGATTTCTAATACCTATTGATTATTTTCATCATGTGTCGCTCAAAGGCAAGTTTCTGTTTTGCATCTGTAATGTATGGAAAGCTACACAAGAAATGTATATGTCACTGTCTTTTAAAGATTTTGGGATACTGTTCAGACACTATCAGTATTATATGTATATTGAACCAAAGGTTGGATAAAATCTTTTGACAATGTATATGCAATTTCATAGTGAAAACAGATCTCAAGATATCTTACCGTTTCTGGAAAAAATTGATAGAGGAGGTGGTTATAGACAAATAACCACACAAGAATTTTGATTTTGGTGAATCCAACAAAGATAATATCTGACAAAATATTATAGCACTGGCACAGAAATATGTTGAATAAATGTTTTCTATATTCTAATTTTTTGTCCAGATATTGTAAAGTACACCATCATCTGTAAAGTGGCATCTTACACTTGTTTTCAGTGCCATCCATGTCCAGCATCAGCTTGTCGATCTTCTCCTGGTCCAGAACGTTCACATCCTGGATTAGACACAACACGACAAGTTACAGTGCACTGTTTGGGAACAAAAGATGAACTTTAACTGGTTTATTCTAACTCGTTAGTTCAGAAAAACACACTACAGTTATGTTAGAGTTGCCACACCGTATCAGAGTGATATTACTGAAGTTCTGCTACGTTTATAGGTGCTTCTGGCATATAATGAGGTTAATGTAAAACTCTTTAAAGTCACAACAAACTGTTTGATAAGTCACTTTTATGCAAAGTCTTACTTTTAACTTGTACAGTTAGTTATCTGGCATTTACTGCTACCACTAATACACATTTGTGTAATAATTTCCTATTGCATTTCTAACATATTAAAACAACGAAACCTATCAATTAATTTGACATTAGCACACAGTTATATTAGTCAAACAATAAATGGTCCTACCTTGCTAACCAGTGCAGGTGCAATTGTTTTATTGATATGTTCAACTGCTTTTGAGACACCTGCAAGGAACAAGCAGACCATGACTGATCCAGACAGAAGAAGGCCATGCAGAGTAGGCGAGACAGATGACCACAGAACATCCAATTTTATGTGACTGTGTGAGTAATGTCTTGTAACATAATTTACCCAATGATTATTTTATAATTATTATTTTTTCTCTCCTCTTATACCTGTGAACATCTGTTTGTGCCTGACAAGGTTAGTTTTCAAAGCCAAACTCATTTTTCATGCTGCTGTGCACAGCAATATGTACAAAGAGTCACTCTGTTTTTCCACACTGTATTTACCTGGTTACATAATGCAGGGGCCAAGAAATCATTTATATATTTAACTGCTCTTTTGACTCCTAACAGGAGGAAGAGAGATGGAGGAATCAGAAATGGAGAAGTAAGAGATGAGGACAGGATGCAGAACGGAGAGTTGAAATGACATGAAAAACTGCAAAAAGATGTGGAGGAAACCAGCAAGTTTAGACGGGGGAAATCGATGGAGATGTCTTACCTTTGCCCATGTACCGTGTTTTGTCATTGTCACGGAGCTCCAGAGCCTCATAGATGCCTGTGGAAGCACCACTGGGAACTGCAGCTCTGAAAAGACCTTGGAGACACAGGGGACATTTTGCATTTGTTACTTCCAAATGCTGTGTCATGTCAAAGAAATACAGCAAAGGACTGACTGCAGTTGGATAAATGTTGCAATCTGGTTTCACCATCTAAGAGATTACTATTATACCAAACTTCCTCACTTTAGGGCTGTGATTACTATGTTGTATCTATACAGCAAAGAGCATGTTTGTTTGGACACTGAGTGCAGGAGGGGCTGCTTGATATGCAAAGAGCAACAGTGAGTAAAATGCTTAAAGGGATGCCATCTCATCGGCTAAAAGTGTCCTTTGCTACAAAGAGAAATAAACCATGTCGGGAGGAAGTTGTAACGGCTGTGCTGCAAAAGCTGTGGTGTAACAGGGGAAGCCAGCTTGCCAACTGAGCATGTGCAGTGCATCTGTGGGATGATAGCAAGCCACGCCCATACATAAGAGGATAGCCATTTTGGATTCACCCAAGTGAAGGAAAATTGGAGCTGAGCAAAAATCTATTCAGCTTGCTCAGTGGAGCGGCAATGATGGTGTGAGTCTGAGGGGATTTAGGGCTTAGGACAAGAGGACACAGCCACTGTCAAGGCAATGAGGTCAGGCTTAACGAATCATCTGCATCAAGACATCACCTGGATGCTGCTGGGGAATGATGCCAAATATCCAGGTCACATTATTAACAGCTTTCTGGGTGCATATAATAAAAAGATAGGCCTTACAGACAAGTAATGAATCAGCAAATCTTCAAGTACTTTCAGTCAAAGTACATTCCTATTTTGTGTTAACAGCCCACCATGCAGATGGTACTGTAATGTCTTCTGAAATTACATTTGCCCGACAACAAGCATAGTGGGTTTTCTAATATGCCTGTGAAGCTGGTTACATAATAGAGCAAAAACACACCACAATTACTATGACAAACGTACTCTGGGTTCAGCGAGCTCATTTGGGTCTGGGTAGTTAATGATGTCAAAACATGTCTGGTGGACTTAAAAGGGTCCCAACAAAATAAAGGTGCTATTTACAGTAAACTGGAGCACTTAGCAACCGTCCAAAAATAATGAAAAGACAGAAGGGCAGCAGAAGAGGGCAGACAATGTATTCAGACCAGTGTATTCAAGGCAGTGCAGCCGGCGTCACCCACTTCCATGTCAGTGATCATTCAGGTTGCTTCATTAAAATTCCCAGGACATTTCATTGGGTTCAGCTGTCCCTTTGTTTTAGCTCTTAGGACAGACAAGCTCGCCAAAAAACTTCAAACGCAGCCAGGCCATTTAGTTAATTGAAAAAAAATTGATCTCAACCTCAGGCATATGTGTGAGACAGTGCAGGGTTTGAATGTTTTATGCTCAGCAGCTTCATTATGTTAACTTGTATACAATTAAGAGAGGGAAGTGAACTGTAGATTTAATTTCCCTGACACCTTTACTTTGCATAAAATGTGCATAAAATGAGGATTCACTCAACTCGCTGGTTTGCCAGAAACACCTACTGTATGAGCTGTCTGTGCTCCCAAACAGGACCCATTACAGTAACAGAGTGCTGTAGAGGCAGTGTGATATTACAGGAGCTATTTTCACACATCCATCATCTGATCTGATCCAGTGAGGGCCACTCTGAAGCTGGCAATAGTGTAGGTTACCAAGTCACTGGCTTGACCATCCAAATCCACAACTTAGCGGGCAACGATTTCATGTTTAAGTTGGAGATAATTTCAAATTATCTGTTAAATGCATACATTTGCAAATAGGTTTATGAGCCCTTTTACTTCACCAGATTTCTTGAATGGATTACTCATAAAATATGGTCTATCAGAGGCTTTAAAGCTGGCCTAAATTACAATGCTCCCTCCACTGCGCTTCATAGCTGGGATAAGGTTTCAGTATTGGTGCGCAGTGTCTCATTTAAAAGTTCAACTTTTGTTTTATTTGCCAACAGAACATTGTATCAGAAGCGTAAAACATGCAGGTGGTCTTTTGCAATCTTGAGGCATGTCCACATTTTTTTATTTTTTAAATTCAATGTTTTTCCTTATAGTGGACAAGATTTCAGCAAGTTGTAGAGATTGTTACTCTTACTTTTGGGTTTTTAAAAAGATTTTTCTTGATAAGAGTGAACTTTGTATGCATTTACTTAAAGGGAGGAACACCTCTCCTTAACTGGAACACCTGACTAGCTTTTGGAGAGGTCGTTAGTTGTTACTTTTTCCAGGCTGGAAACAGTACGTGTTTTACTTACTTTTTCCAGCCTGGATTGTGAGTGAATACTCAGTGAACTTAATAAAGACATGAAAAGTGTTTGTGTGCAGTTCACAAATGTGTTAATTTTGTAGAATCAGATTTTTTTGCCTATAATTGTATCTCATATAAAGATGAGACCTGGTTATTCCAAAGGCTGCACAAACTTTTCCTTGTAACTGTAGACACTGTTAGGTGGCAAGCTGTGGCATCACTGACTAGAAGGTCAAGTTTTACAAGTTGTAAAGTATAAAAGAAAATTCTCTCCTTAAGCCTTCAATTCATATACAAGAGTACATGAAAGCATTTCAGTTAGCCATACAGTACCTTTCTTAGTATACAGATCAACCTCCACGGTGGGGTTGCCACGGGAGTCAAAAATCTCACGAGCGTGGATCTTCAGGATAGACATGGTTCTGGATCTGCAGAAGAAACGACAGGTAAGAGGCATCATTATGGGACTCCTTCACGGCTCAAGTAGACAGGCCTCTCAGTGTTGTTACTTACGAGTTAAAGATTTGAGGCAGGACAGCGAGGTGGCAAAAACTTTGAATGCACAGCAACACGCTCACAATAAAAAAAAAGTAATCTAATCTTAAGATGGATTTCAGAAAACACAGCAATAAATCACCTCGAGGGTTCTCTAATTAAGCATATTTAGCCGTGCAGACCACCTGAACTGACTGATGTGAGCTGGCTACGAGGGCAGAGATATGTTCAGAGAAAGGCGTGTCTTCTGCAGTAGGAGAAAATCTTTGCAGTTTCATTTAGTTTACTTATTACATCAGTTTATAAAAGAGCATTGCAAAATGTTTTGCAAACAATGCTCGTACGTGACAGTAAGTGAGTGACTTAGCACAATACATATTTGGCTTCTTTTGATATTACAGGCCTGAGTTGTGGTCTAATCTCATGGAGCCCCTCGTTATCTCTCAAAATTTGCAGGAGTGGAGGTCAGAGAAGGTTTTAAGCCAGATTGTTTGTCCATGATGCCTGCAGCACTATTGATTTTCATTGGTTTTATCTAACGTGCCCTAATTCTAGTGACTGCCTTGCCCATCTGCCCGCTCTGAGTGCCTGAATGAACTCTGAGCGCAGCCTGGAGTGCAGCTACATCTGAAACCATGGAAAATCCTCTGTCCCTAAAGGTCTGTGTGGAAACTTACCAATGGTGACAGAGAAGAGGCACAACTGTGTGCACATACACTACTTCTTTAGGCAAATGAAAACATTTAAATGTCTTCTGGGGCTCGGTATACAACTTCAAAATCTTAGTAATGTTCAGGTTTAGTGAGACACTTTCCAAATGTAACTTTTGAAAATTACCAGCTTTAGGCCATTTTATCTAGACAGGCTTCTTGTAAGGTTGCTTATGTTTTAGCAACATTTCTACCCTGTTTTTGTCATTTTATAAAGTTAATATTTCTCAAAGTATACAAAATGCTTTATTCTGATATTCAACTTCCACCAATTCTAAGTCCTCCTTGTGCACACTGAATGCCTCTGGGTTCTTGACAGCTGGTCATACAGAAAACATGACTGAGATTACTTTATACCTTTAAAAATAAAAATCATGTTTTTTAACTTAACCACTATAATTTTGTAATACAATAAGTGGTGGATGTCATTGCTAATATTGAACCTTTTTTTTTTGTGTGTGTGTTTTTTTGGTGCACAGTCATTGCAAACACTCAGGAGCAAGCAGGTAAGTAGGGAGCACAAAATGGCACCCAGAGATAAATAAATAATTAGGGATTGAAACTTGATATGTTTTGCAAGCATTATACATAAAAACTAGTGTTAAACTTGTGTTAAGCTGTATATTGAACTAACAGCAAGTCATTACTGTGTATTCAAAATTAGTTTCATATATATTCATTGAAAAATCCATTTGAAGCTGCACTGATGATTTTACAATCTCCTGAGTGAGTGACTCATAAAATACTATGAGTCTTCTAGAGGTACTTCAGCTACAGAAATGACTCAAAATGACTTGGGGGGACGGAAAAAAGGAGACATTAAAGCTTGTGTAATCCTGCTACACACAGTAATTTTCCTTTACCCGGTGGACACACCTCTAGTCTGCTGCGAGCAACTGGTAGCTCATCCACTGTCTGAGTGCTCGACATGCTACATCCTTAAGGTTATGAACTAAAAGCACCCATAAAAGTGGTTCTTTAACAAATAGTAAAGACTGTCTGCTGGAAGCTGCAACATGACGCCCCACTCCCCCACACACTGCAGCTCTAAATGGAGAGACATCTCGCCAGCTGACGGCTCTGGTTTAAAAATAGACGGTGGGCTACAAACTACACCACCCTGCGAGCCACAAAACCATCAACAGGAGATTCAATCGGTGTGCATATAAGTGAGAAATAAACGAGCAAAGTGTGAGCTAACACAAGGACAAGACTTCGAGGATGTCCAGGATGTAGAACACTGTTAAGACTATGATATAAGAAGGAAGTTACTTTATATTAATATACACTGCGTCGAAATAGATCATTTAAATCCTAAATATCATTGTCACGCCCTAAATGTATGAATAAAAAATAGCGACATAAGTTATCTTTCTGGCCTACCTGTGTGCAAGGACGCAGCTGTGTCTCTCTCGTGCGGGCAGGCAGAGAAGGCGCTCGTGACGCTCGGGTTGGATGATAAGTGAACGGAATCAGGAAGAAACTGAGAAACGGCGCAACGCCATTGGCTGAGACTGACTCACGAGGCAGACGGCTGCGAGGAGGGATGCACGTTCACCACCATCCGGAGACAGGCTGTGTAAAAGCAGAGGAAGGGGATGCGGATTTTTAAAATCCTCAGCATCACCTTAATAAACACAACATCTACACATAGAGTGAGAATGGGCGTTTTTTTTAATGAGAAGACTTGTGGGAAATGTATTTTTTATTGTTTTTGAGGATGAACGAGTCAGTTGCAATGCGGAAAGATGACGCAGAGATGAGTACGTGCAGAAAAGCAGGCAGGGATCTCCAGTGCGGTGTTTCGTTGTTGGTCACGTCACTTGCGGTCACATTTCCTGGCACCGACTTTTCCCTTCCCACAAGAACTTCATAAATGAATGGTAAATTAGACGTGTATGCATTTTATTCAAGATGAAGCCCACAGTGAACACTCATGTGGATTATAAAGAGTGCGGCAGGCATCTCAGAATAGAAATGGTGAAATCATCTACATGGAAAGCAGGACATTTAAACCAAATTCTTACTATTTTACTAGTATTAGTGCTGAAGTAGAACATATAACTTGGATATGCACAGTATATGTTAAAAAAAATGGCTGCACTGGTTATTAATGTTATGACTGCAGTAATGAATCACGGTATGAATGAATGAGTGACTAGCGGGTTTCCCCCACACATCTGACTACTCATCTTTACACGACATGGGTTTAATGCAGCTGCGCAGTGGACTGAGTGCAGCATCCATGACAGATCAGAGCAACAGCCTGCTGCAGTGACCTTGAGACGGTCATCGTTGCACTCATTTAAATACAACTGCGCCATCTGCTGCTCAGATACTGAGTAAAATGTCACAACAGCGAGCAGACAGGTGTGAATGAAATTTATTATTGACATTAGATTGGATGAAACTTGACTTCAAATTATCCAAGAAGACCTCAAGTTCTCACAGCCTAAAAAAACAATCTCTATTACAGTACTGTCTCTGTCTCTGTCCAGTGTTGTCTCTACACATAACAGACAATTTAACAAAGAACAACATTTAAATTTAAATAAATTAAATTTAAGCCTGTTGCAAAATTTGTTCCTATTTCTTTAGTTGAATCTATGAAAAATGCCAACAATAACACTGTTTGACAGGCATAAAATAGTATTTTTGCACCAACAAGGTGATTCAGAAAGAGCTGTTAGCCAAAAACTTGGCATATCTCAGCATGGTGTGCAGGTGTCCTTAAAAAGTTTTGAGGAAACTGGACAAGTGGAGGACAAAAGAAGAAGTGACAGTCCTAAAAAACTATCTACAGCAGATGAACAATATCTGAAAATTGATGGAAAAAGTACCATCAGTTTGTTCCACCATGCAGTACCATCTGGAAAGCATCTGATTGGCAACAGCTTCATTTTTCAGCATGACAATGATCCCAAACACACTGCCAATGCAGTAAAAGCATACCTGGATAGAAAAACACACAATGGAACACTGTCAGTCATGGATTGGCCTCCCCAGAGCCCAGAGCTCAACATTATTGAAGCAGTGTGGGATCATCTTAACAGAGAACAGAACAAAAGGCAGCCAACATCCAAAGAAGAGCTTTGAATGTCCTTCAAGAAGCCTGGAGAACTATTCCTGAAGACTACTTAAAGAAATGACAAGAAAGCTTTAAGAGAGTTCAGACTGTGTTAAAGAATAAAGGTGGCCATAACAAATACTGACTTTCAAGCTTGTTAGCTTCAAGCTGTTTTTGCATTATATACTATATTTCCATGTGTGTTTGTACTTGTTTCAATAAATCAATGGACCTATTTCCCATTTTCCAAGCAAAATGTAAAGAAATAAGGGGTGGCTCAAGACTTTTACACAGTACTGTAGTTCTTTCACTTAAGGCTCTGGTAACAGTTCAAATATGTTTTGAGAAGAAGAAACAGTTATTCATGTCTTATCTGAAATGTAATTCAGTGAAATTGACCTTTTATACCTGCAGCTTACTGTATCATACATATATGCAACTATATATATATATATGTGTGTGTGTATATATATACAACTCTGGAAAAAATTAAGAGACCACTGCAAAATTATCAGTTTCTCTGATTTTGCTATTTATAGGTATATGTTTGAGTAAAATGAACATTTTTGTTTTAT
>VUQI01019481.1:44249-56120 GCA_015106735.1 Paratilapia polleni | reverse complement strand
GTGATGGTGATGGTGGTGGTGGTGGTGGTGGTGGTGATGGTGATGGTGGTGGTGGTGGTGGTGGTGGTGGTGGCGGTGGGGGGTGTCACCGACCATAGTTTACCGGTGCCAAACTCTTACATACAAATCTGTTTTTGATAAAATAGCCCAAATCAGCTAACTTTAATTTTGTGTACCGGGGCCACTGTGTAATATAATCCAATCTTCTATACAGTATCCCAACCAGCATCTTAGCATAACTACACACATTTCCTCCATCATGACTCAAACATAAAGAAAAGCCCTGAATCTCATTTATACTCTCCTCTAATCCAGGCTCTCCCCTAGCTCTAATGAATATTTATGCTTTCCAGCATGTTTAGATTAGAGTTTTATACGGTTATCACTCGGGGCATGTCCAAGTCTTGTAATTGTTTCCATCCACATTCATGTGTTTACGTTAGAGAGCTTTCCCAGCAAAGTAAATGTTTTCGAGGCACATAAACACAGCAGCTAATGGCATCAAGGATGGTTCAGGAGTGGTATGGTCAAGCCAGGTATGCAGTAGTGTGCCATGTCATATAATTAGTGTAAAGTTGTGTAAACTGTTGCAAACTTTTGTCTGGATTATGGACGTTCTGGTGGGCAGTGATATAGAAGCTACCATGACCTAGGTAAAATCTTTTAGTCTCCTTTCCAAAAAGGCTGAAACATCTTTATGTTCATCTTTATTCCTCTATTACACTACATTTCAAAGGTACTTATTTCAATATTACTCCACTACTTTTGGGACTGCTATAGGATTTTCAATTTTAATTATAATTTTAATTTTTAGACTTCACACACAAAACTTATGATGAGATTATAAAATAAGATACTTTGTTAGTATCTGTGATTCTCATGACCCCTTTGGAAACCAAAAATTGAATTCATGTTCATGTAAAGCTACTTTTGGCTGCTCCCATATTCACAAGGGTCACCACAGTGGGTAGCTCTGCATCTTTGATTTGGCAGAGTTTTTACACTGGATATCCTTCCTGATGCAACCCCAAAGGGGTTTGTGCCTCCTCCTGTGATCAAACTGGGGATCTTTCTCTTGTTAGGCAAATGTGTAAACCACTACACTCATGTAAACTGGGTTAATTTATAGCCATTTACACTTATTTATTCTCCTTCTTTAACTGTTTTTGTTCACTCTCATAGCTCTAAAAGCATTAATTTTGGCTGCAGCAGAAAGCTCTTTTTAGTGAAACAGCTATACACACTATACACTATCTGCTCACCACCAGAAAGCATTCAGATATAGTTAGGGACTTTCAGTTCATCACAGTGACTCATTATGCAGTTAAAGAGACATTCTCTCCAGGAGTAGATAAAGACCACAAATGGAGGTTAAAAAAAAAAAAAAGATTATTGGACTCACATTATCTAATGGCCACAAATGATAATTTTGCTCTGTAACAGCTGGCTGAGTAATGTTGTCAGTGTACACAGCTTTCACTGCCCCAAAGTGACCAAAAAAGGTTTATAGCATACATCACTGTCAGTGTAGTCCTGATATTTTAATATGCATTTTCAAAATAACAAGCAATTCAGCAAGGACAGGCTCATCATGTTCCAAATAACAGCTTGAAAATTAGGCATACAGTCAGAGGACATCACATTTTCTCTAATTTTTGCAGCATGCCCATGCAAGATGAGCCCTTTTTTCAGCAATCAGTAGCACTGATTAGTCTGCTACTCCAACCAGCCCAGCACCACCCCCACTGTGGTCCCTTCAGTGGCACGCCCTTCTTTAAAAGCTTTTTTAATTATGGCAGACATTAAAGCAGGGTTGGCTCTGGGCTTTGACTGATGGTAGTGCATGCACCACTGCTCCTCTGAGCCAGCCACATGCTTACTAGCATTTATATGGCCATACACACATACATGTATCGTACACACATCTGTGTTGAACACGTGCATACAAATGCACTCATGGGCATAAAATGCTTTGACCAGACAACCAAACTGGCTCCAGTGGCATTAAATCTGTCCGATCATCATTTTTTTAAGGTTGCAAGAGTGATGGTGGCATGGCCTTATCTACTCAAGAGATATGGAAAGGAACGCAAGAAAAGAGCTGCTCCCTTGAGCCAGATACACGCTTACAAGCACTTATATGGCCATATACTCAGACATGTGTCGTACATACGTCAGACTTGCACACATGAATACAAATGTATTCATGGGCACAAAATGCCTCGACCAGACAACCAAAATGAATAACGACAACCAAACAAGGTAACTAAAACAGCAAAGACAGAAGAAGAAAAGGCAGCAGGGAGCAATGCCATAAAACACTGTTTCCAAATAACTTCATGAAGTCGGGGTGTGTGTCTGCTATTATACTAGCTGTTTCAAATCAAAAACTGCAAAAAATTAATGCAGGGCCAAAGATAGAAAGGGCAGCCAGGCGGACTTGTTGTCTCATCCACTAAAAACAGAGTACACTTTCAATTATCGATCGCCTATCATAAAACAAAAATGAAGAGGCTGACATCATGATCCTGATGAGTTGCACTGATGTTGCCTGAATATCACAGGGAAACCTAAAGTAAGCTTGAGTGCCTTAGAGCCAAGCAACTAAAAAAACATGGACTGTGTCTGCTTGACCATGTAGAAGTGCAAGTGTAAGTGCTCCCAGGCCAGTTCTACCTGTGTAAATGTGTCTGTGTTTATGGGATCCCAGGGCCGTCTGGTCTAAATAAGTATCTAATCCAATTGTCACTGTTCTAAGAGACACATTCGACCCTGGGGCTTCAAGGGGTCATGCTTGCTTCCTGTTTGGACCAATGGGAAGTCTCCAACAGTGGTCTGACAGGCTGCTACAGCCACTCTCAGATTACACCACAATGGTCTGTGATCCACAGTGCTCCCGAAGGGTAGCTTTTCAGAGGTGTCCATATGTGATGTGTGGAAGAAGGGTGGGGTTCTGAGAGGGTAGTGCAGCCACAGAGCTGCAACCCTACCCACTTCAAAGGGTCACTGTCACTTATGTCCCCGAGGGCATCCTGATGTTCTCTCTCTGTGGCTGCCCTACCGATCTGCCCACTGCATAAAGGCGTTTGACACAAGTTCAGCACAAAGGCCTTGAAGTTGGACACCTTCCCACTATTCCCTCGTGATGGTCTTCCCTCAGTGTCCCTGATTCTCAGAGCATTTCAGCTGATGGTGGCTCCACTTTGATCTGCCCTAAAAAAACAGTGTAACTTGAGGACACCACATTAGGACCACGATAGTCCTTCCGATAAAGCCATATATAACATATGGAGCAATCTGCTGGGGCCACACCCGCTTTAAAAGTGCACTCTCGTATTATATATACGTTGAGACATATTGGAGGCATCTCTGTTATAAGAGTGAATGACACAAAAGAACATGATCACAACAAAGCCACACTTGTTCTCTGTGTTATAATTTAGCATGTGAAAGCATGTGCTGACTGATGATCCTTTAAGAGGTTAGATTGAAGATTTCCATTAAGTGATGAATTTTAATGATAACCTGATCTCGGGGGGGTCTATTTCAATGTAAAATTGAATCTTGATTCTACTACTTCAAAGTCTGATTTATTGCTATTTCACTATGACAGCATTACAGGATGTAACGTAGACTAGACGTATAAGTTAATAGGCCATAACTCTAAATCCCGCTCATATCCTTATTTAATCTCACGCTTTCAAGGTGATGGATATGTTAAGCAAGACAAACCATTTAAAGGCACCTTCATTTGGAACACTGGAGCATGACCTTGTGACACAGCTTCATTTTTTTCTGTTGCTTAACCGATTCTGATGGCAATCACTCATGCTGATTAAGTAAACCTCAGTGTTAATAGATCTCTGATGGAAGAACTTCTGACAAAAGTTCAAATGCATTCAAGCTGAGCCCTGGAGGCACTCCGCCATTGCTCTAGTAATAATCCAGGAAATGTTTGTGAGTGGACCAACTGACTTGTTTAAGGTCAAGGGTTATATAAAAGTTAGATTGGTTTAAACTCTGTAATATGATGGACACGAGAGAGTTTGAATGAATCTCATTCCTCTCAGTGGGTAATCCTAAACTGGCCCTCCGGGCTCCCTGAGATGTTTATTTTTAGTATTCAAGGGAGGTTTACCATTATAACTAAAGAGAAAGTGCCAGAGCTGAAATCCAGTGGTGTTAAAGTTTGGCCATTCTCGCCCCCCATGTTGTGAAAACCCAAGCAAAAGGCAATACAGCCCTGAGTCACTAACACCTTTAGACATGCGTGCCCCCAAACACACACTGTGGACAGGTCAGCAGGTACTCTGTCACGACTGATCAGAAGCACATGAGCAGATCACAACTTATCCTGGGTAAAACCATGAAAACAGTTCATGGATTATTACAGAGATCAGGTGTAGTCCAGTATAAGGATAACACTGTACTGCCTGCTTTAATTTAAACTACCTCGCTGGCAGTTTAGTTTCACACTGTAACACTCTAAGAGCTGCCACAGTATATTTGTAAGTTGTCATGCAGTTATAGCATTGCTGTTTGGTATGTAACAGCTTGGATTTAGTCTTGATGACAAAGCATTTTTGACAATTTCCAGTGGGTTTTAAAAGACTTTCTTGACTGTCAGAGAAAGAGGCACCTATAATTCATCCTAACAATCTGAAAACACTGCATATGATAAAAAGTAATGACAAGAAAATTTGTGTAACATATTAATCAACTCTGACATTAAATACAGTGAAATACACCATACAAAATGTCTAAATCTAAAATGGTAGTGGACCAATGAAACTCCTGTCTTCGACTGTAACTGTTAGTGGAGGAGAGAATAAAAAGCCCCACCAGCTGGTAGTGACAGACCATGCCATGCTGTCTGTACTGTAGCCATTTTAAGAAATGTCAGTCTCACCTCGTCAGGATCAGCTCTGTGATGCTTTGGCAGATGTTACATCAGTGATTCTTCTTTCCTGATTTCGGTCTTCAGTCTTTTGCTATTTAATCTTTGTCACTTCTGCTTCTTCCATGCTTTCCAATTTAAATATTACTGTATCTGAGTAGTGATCTTCTTTTCCCGGTGTCCGAGTCCACTATGAGCCTTTAATTTCTTAATGATTTAGCTGAGCGTTTCCACCTGCTTGGTTTACCTTACCACCAGCAGCAACAGCATTTGTAATAAATTCAGATTCTAAAACCAACGTGTGGCATAAATGTGGCTGCATAGTGTTTTAAACAGTCGACTTAAGTGCATTGTACACTGTTGCACAGCATTTCAAATAAACACATAAAAACTGCAGTAAAACATTGCACACCATTTTCAAATCGATTGTACCCTTGTTTTAGCGTCAAAAGACATGAGTTAGCCTCTAAGTGGTCTTGTCACACAAAAGATTTAAAATGATTAAATTTACATTACATTGACTTGTGATTGAAAAGTTGTTAGCCAATGATTGAGTGGAAAATACCACAGGTAATCCTCCTTTTTGAAACATGGTGCAACCAAGATTTACAAAATAGATAAAGTTTTTATTCAGTATGACCCTAAAATGAGTGACTAAGATTATGATCCCAGCACCAAACTGTTTACAGAGGTCAAAAAAGAAAGCCTTTTCCCCGTAGATTTCCATGTCACCGGAAGTCTTTTTGTAACCACAGCCATCGCCATCTGGTGGCCTTCAGATAGATTGCAGGTTTTTAGGCACTTCTGCATAGGCTTCATTTTTCTAAGCTACATCCATCTTTTTTACTTTTCCAAACTCGAGCAATGGTTTGCAGACAGCTGGAAATGACACTTTTGAATAAACTTTGAACCTATTAGTTCAGTTAGCAATTTAGCTAAGCTAACAGTTAACAAATTCCTCATTTACTTTTCTGAAAACAAGGGAAATGTGCAATGGTGAAGCAAATATTATTCTCAATAATACTGTACCTCTTTTCTTCGTGAGCCAAATACAGAGATTTGCCACATTATTAGGGCCACCTTATTACATAAAAGTGTTTTTTGTTCCTATCGTCTACATTTGTTGTTTTTTTAATCAAGAGGCCTGCACAGTTACAAAACAATTAAATGCAATCAAATGTTATATAATTTAAAAAAAAAAAATTAAATTTCCAGTCTAACCTGAAACTTGGCCCCAGCTGTACTTACTGTGAGTTTATTTGTGCTATAAGTCAAATGCTAGCAATACCTACAATAGGCTGCAACAGAGTAGCTGGTATTATTTTCATTTTTGTGCGTGTGTGTGTGTGAGTGTGTATGTGTGTGTGTATCATCTCAATGCAGTTCTTTCTCCTCATCCGATGGATCTTCATCTATTGCAAAAACATGTCCCACTTAGCTGGCAGCCTATGATAGCTGCTCTTGTTAAAGTTTTTGAGTACTTTGTCAGGTGTCCATATGTCTGGTTTTAAAAAGGTTTGTTCCAATGATAGACTCCATCACAATACTTTACAGGTGTGTAGTTGACATCAAAATGAAGGTCTGTTTTAAAGAGTGGTATGTTCCAACAACTTATTGACTCCACAGCTGATGTGATCCCATTGCAAGAAGGTTCCTAGTTTTAATTTTGGGTAAAGGCCTTTGCATATTGCAATAGTAATCCCTAATGTCTTTTTTTTTTAAATGTCTTTGAATAAACTGAATTGTTTACCAAGTGGAAATGGTGACATCTGTGTGAGACTAGATGAAATGCACTGGGGAAAATGTATGAATTCTCTGGGGATCATGTGTTGTACCAAAGTTCATAACAACCTAACCATTAGTTAACATACTGTTTCAGTCTGGACTGAAATCCTGCTCCAAAACACCAGCCAACAACGAGCCTTCTGTATAGCTACACCACGAGTGTGGCTAAAAAGATATGGAACATTTATACTGAACCAGCCTCTGTGCCTGAGTCTCCTTGTCATCATCTGGAAACAATCAAATAATCCTCTTCAATAAGGAAAAAAACTGAAGGAAAATTATAAAGCTGACAAGTTCCAAATGTGTCTCACTTCCTTTCAGCAACTCAATTAACCCTCTGTGGTACATTTAAAGTTTAGATACCTCTGGAAGGAGAATGGTCAACTTGTGAAAATCTTTAAGTGAAAATGAAAGAGAGAAAATATACACAGGGATTCAAATACAGAAGCATATTTAATACAGTATGCTTACATGGCGGATAAAGTAGATTGGCATTTTGGTGAATATCCAATAAACACAAGAACAGAAAGGAGGAAATGAAACATAAAGAAAAGGGATCTATGTGGGATTAATGGATCCTGAGTGTGTAGACCTCCCCAGAGGTAGAGATTTGATTCTTTTTTGTCGATGCAGACCTCTTTTCATCTCTCAATCCACATCTGAAACTCCCTTTATCCGGCAATCCCATATTTTTCTACTACCAGCATCTGTCATCACTCTTACTCTGACCTGTTCTCTTATTGTGGCCTAGCTTCTTCTCAATATAGACAATGATTAGTGTGGGACACAGTGACTGACTGCACTGTCACAGAGCAGCTCATGAGGTTCAGTCAGCCTGCTGTTAGCTTGAAGTGCCTCATATATTTATGTATCTGAAGATTTAAGATTAAGACTGGAGAGGAGAATGGGGGGTGCTGAGAGTAAGGAGAAAAACAGAAAAAAGAAATCTTGGTGTTGATCTGCCATTTCTTTACATTTTTTTCCTCCTACTGACACCGCAGGGTTATTTTCTTTCAACATACAAATGGTGCATCCAGTTGCGTCAGACTGAAACAAGATAGAGACTCAAATATGTGCCAGACTTGGAGCCTGACTCTATCTGCATCCCCTAAACCAGGAACACCAGACAGAAATAGACATAATTCTCTCAGCAAAAGTGTTTCACACAATAGAGCAAACTATCCCAGTGAACAAACACTGACACAACACCGTGCTTATGATGTCAGATCAGTCTCCAGTGTTGGATGGATGGTTACTGATATCAGTGCAAGTGGAGTCCGGACATGGCCAGAGCTGCTCAGTGCCTCAAAGTGTAACCTTTGCTTACAGCGCCCCATAGTGGCTGCTGGTGTTGCTCATTCCTAAATCACAGCTGGATTAATGTAATATGTGCAGTTCATCGAGCGCATCTGCATTAAATCAGAGAGAGCAATTTGCAGTTATAAATATAATGCTATATTGATGGGATCCATATATTTTACCGGGTTCGGAGATTAATCTCTCACATTTGTGCTGCCACACCAACATAAATATATAAATGTGAATGAAATAAAGATTAAACTTCCCAAAAACACTGAGCAGCAAAGTGATTAAAAAGAAAAAAAAAGTTATGATTACCTGGGTAATCTAAAATCTATACAGTGATTTCTTTTCCCTTTTTCTAGATTTCTACTGTCTATAAAAAATGTTTTTATAGAATTTTATATACATATAAAATCATTCTGTGAAGCTTCACACTGAGATCTGAATCGTATGCCATCTGTGGTGATATAAATGCAGTCAGAACATTCAGATTGGAATTCTTGTATTTTTTATTTATTTTTTATTTTTTTAATGTCTTATTCATTATTGGCACCTCACAGCCCAGGAAAAATAGACATGGAGAGGAGCAAAAACAATGACGTAGGTCAAAGGAGAGATGAGGACGGGGATGGAAAAAAATAAATGCTAGCACAGCTATGTCTTTCCATATTTATGATTACACAGTTGCACAAATCACATTATTGCTGTTATCCTTTGGCATATTAAGCTTGCATTTAAGGTTTAAACATGCATTGCAGTTGAGTTATCAGCTGTGGTCACACCAGAGCTGGATACAAGTCACTTATAAGGACAAATGTGAACTACCTACCAAATATCTAACTAAAACCTTAACTGAGCATTATGGTCTGTAATGGGAAGATAGACTTGCATCCATGCTCCATGTGTGTTAGGGTCTGGGGGAGGATGAGAGGGCTTCAAAACTTTCTAAGGAATTCAAAATCATGTCACCTGGACAGGAATATTTTAGCAGACAATAAAGTGCTGGGCTGCTCAGACCACACAGCTGAAATCTGGTTATGTTTTCTTATAAACAACCAAATAAAAAATTATTTAATGTTCCTCACCATAACTGAGTGCACTGAGCTTAATGAATTTCCTTCCAGATTAAACAGTTGCATAGCAGATTGTACTTGATTTAATTTTATTTTACAGATCATTTAATTTTATTTTACATGTATAGCTTACATTCTCCTCGTTTCTTTTCCTTGACATGTTACTGTCTCCAATAGATGTATGTAACAGTATGATCACTGGCAAGAAGTATTACCTCAGCTGTGTGTGATCCTCATACATGTGACTCAAAACTGACAAAGTATGACCCCACTCATATCAAAAACATATATGAGAAAATAATTTGATTACACACTTAGGTGAACTGACCCTTTAAATGACCTCCTTTGCTTAATGAAGCTTTGTCTCCATTCTGAGGGTACAGAACTAACAAGAGACACTAGAGGGCAGCCAATACTCATCTATAAACCTTTCAGCCCAGCTCTGTGACATCTCACAAGCTGTCTGTGGCCTGCAGCTCCACATTCAAACTGAATTATACTGTGAAATAGGATTACGTGTCAAGCAATGCAATGATTGAGCACAATTGTTGGAGTTTGCCAGGAGAGTGGAATAAAAAGGAAATACACAAACACGAATTCTTATTTGTCATGCTGATGTGAGTCGTCTGTGAAACAACATTAAGATAAGTCGATCCTGGGTGTCAAATGATGGGTATCTTAGCATCCACAATGCATTTTTTTTTCAAATGAGTAAAAAATAGCAGCAGCTTGTCTGGCTGCTCTCCAGAGAGTATACAGGCTGAGTTATGGCTCCATAATTATGTGCAGGAGTGAAAGTGTGTGTATAAATGAACGTGCTCCGTTTTAAAAAGGAGTTTTATTATGGTTGCTGTTTCTTCAGATTGTGGGCTGGGGAGCAGAGCTCCCTTTATAGGTTGATGTTTCCTCTCCTAAAGAGCTCCCTCATACCTTGGGTAACTGAAGAGGCTTGCTTGAATTATACAGAGGCATGTTAAGTGTTTGAAATAATCTAATAAAAAAAGAGAGACAGATCAAGAAACCTCCTAAGTCGATGAGCTCATTCCACCTTCCATCAGCATCTCCTGCATCATAATGAGCAGCAAATCTGTATGTGTGCACAGAGGCAGATGGGTGGACTAGAGCAGTTGTCTTGAAGAATTTCTTTTGTCCTAACTCTTTGAAGTTTTAGTCACACTAGATTGACAGGGCCTCCTCTCCTCCGGTGACCTCTCAGCTCTGACCTTACACCTTTAGGGGTCAGGTCCCTCAGTATACATCCAGTTGAGACAATTAACCCCATGAACTGAGATCAATAAACCCTTTTATTGCAGCACACAACACCATATGCATTATTAGCAGGTGCTAAAACAACATGAGCAAAGGGTCTAAATCAGTTGATCTGAGATAAAATAACACTGATATAAAAGGTTCTGACCTAGTGACAAAAATACATAGACCAGGTCTTCCTCTGGTGCTGCAGAGAAATAAGAGTGAGTGTGTGTAAAGATACAGGGAGGACAGATCGCGTCAAGCTCATCTATGAGTGAAATTAAGCAGAAATCGAGCCACTGGGAGCCAGGGGACCTGTGTAGTGATATCATGCATTTCAGTCCATTAACCTGCTCCTAATGAACTGTGTGTTATTGGGGAAAAGTCTTTATTAATCACATCTGACTGAGGTGACGGTCACTCGTTCATCGGGGCTCACCGTGTACGTCAATACCCTTCAGCGGGGCTCCAGATCAGTGGCCTTTTGGGAGGACAAACAATCTGAATGCACCATGTATGATGTGACAGTGTGAGTGAAGATCAAACACATTTTTGGAGATCCAAACCTCATCGCAAACCTCCTCAGTTACTATATGACAGGAGCTGTTTTTGTTGTGACAAGCACAGTGTGAAAACAGATCCAGTCTTTCCCAATCAATGATTTTCACCCACCCACAGTGATGATTATATTTAATGACAGGGTTGCTGGTGAGAAATGCCCACAGAGTTGTCAGTGGATTAGTAAGGCCAACTGTTGTGGGCTGAAAAACTGATGTCAGAAATACTGGCAAGAGAATGGAGAAGACTCAGGCACTCGTACAAGCGGGACAGATGTTTGTTGTTGTGTAACTGCTGGATATTTATGTTTATTGCAACTTATTTGATTATATGCCGGATCAACTGAGTGAAGAGAAAGTAGCTGAAAGAGGGAGATGCTAGATAGGTGGGGGGAGACTGAGATAAGGGAGGGGGTAAGAGAGGGAAATAGAGATTGGAGACTGGAGAAAGAAGGGGACAGACACAAACACACGGGTAGGGGAAGGGAGAGAGATAGAGGCAGAGTGAGAGAGAGAGAACTGTTAAAACGTCTGTTTGCTCTTGCCAGTCTCAGCATCGCTCAGTTTCTGCAGGAGGCTGCAGCTCCATCCCTCCAGGATCTCCACTGGCACTAGTGACCAGATATGATCTACCCACCTCCCTGCCAACCCGTTTCACTTTGAGCTGGAATCTCTTCTTATTTTTGCATGGATGATAACAGCTTCCCGCATATTCATGGATTTCTCGCACCACAAGTAATTTGACTCAAACACGGGATTGGTGAAAAAGTAAAGACAGAAAAGGGGCACTCCAAGTGGTTTCCAGCGGTTTTTAGGTTTGTGGAAACAGCACTTGAGTCAGCCATGGGCATGGGACCGTGTGTCAGCCGAGAGGGACCGGGTGCAGTAGGAAGAGCATCTTCCTGAAGGAGGAAAAGCCCGTCTTTGGGAGTTTTTTTTTTTTTTTAAACTATTATTAAATCATATTCTTCTTTTTGTTTTTTTTTTCCCTATCGGGGCGGGAGGG
>VUQI01019481.1:14686-35229 GCA_015106735.1 Paratilapia polleni | reverse complement strand
GCTACAGGAAGGAAAGTCTTTTATTTTGTAATATAATCTGAGTTACCACTATGAAGGCCACTCTACCAGAGTTACAGTAAAAAAAAAAAAAAAAAAAAAAAAAAAGAAAAAAAAAAAAAAAAAAAAAAAAAAAAAAAAAATAAGGAAAAAAATATAAAAAAAAAAAAAAAAGAAAAAAAAACATTTATCAAAATATTTGTTGATTACCTAATCTGTTCACATTAGAGATAAATCCATTTATCTCTTTGTCATTTATCCCTTCATCTCTGAAGTATATTATGCCGGATATCTCCAACGCTTTCAACAACTTAAGTCAGAATGTGTAGACTCAGATGGAGTATAATTTTAGAGCAGTTACCTACTTCTCACAAACACTGGTCTATCACCAGTCCCTCACTTCTGTGAGTTATGGCACAGATTTAAGTTAAGTCACTCCATGATCTCTGTGCTATAATATGGCAACAGAATGTTTCTGTCACCAGGGGAAAGGGGTTAAAGCGGTGTACCTGTCACAGTAACAGGCTGATTATTGCCTGTGGAGCAGGCAGGCTTGTGAGGATCGCTCCCCTACCCATAAGTCCTGCTGGGAGAGAGGCCTGGGGCCTGTGCTCACTGAGGCTGAATGACTCACAATTACCACAGCGACAGAGCCCGCAGCCACCTCCCATCCTCTCCAGCCGTTTCACTGACTCACTTAGTGCACATGACAAATGACAAAATCACCCCGAACCTCCACCCCCTCACTAAGACCTGATTGCCCATCGCCCACACTTTGCCTACAGTACTTAAAGCTGGGATACATCTTGCCAAGCTTCATGAAACAAAACAAACTTACTCTGAAAGAAACTTGTTCTGGCCTTTCAAAGCAACTTTACGCTGTGTTACATTATATGGCTGGTTTATGTTGTATATTTTAAGATGTGAATAGTGAATAGTAAAACTTTGGTATTGTAGCTACAGCCCTGGAAATAGTGCACATTTTCTAACTCTTTCTAACTTCTTAAAATGTTATGAAACTGATCACTAAAAAATGTATTACTCATGGTACATCATCAAAGGAAAACCTATTGGAGTATATTATAAATATGAAAGTATGTGACTTACATGAACACCCAAACCAGATGGCATTAGTGCTTGACTGTTAACAAAACAGTTTCCAAAATATAACAACGTTCCACTTAAGTGAAGCAAAGCATTCATCTTTTCTGAGTGTGAAAACAAAACTGAATTCGGTTTTTCTACAATTTCTTAAATCTTAAAACTCATATACTTTTAAGGGAATTTGAAAAGCGGTGCTTGCAATAATATTATGTGCTGCTGTATAATGTATGACTTCACTGACCTTTGAGATGCATCATTCAATAATGAAAACACAAATAGTACTATCCATTTACTGCCAAAAACACAATTGCAATTAAATGCATGGTGGCTTGGTGCGCAGAATGTGTTCTGTTACTGTAGTAATCTTTCCTGCTCTAACTCAGGTTTTCTTCAGAGCCAGATTAAGCTCATTGTTCCATTTGCCTTTGACAATGATGCTGTACACTGGATCTGACACCTCCAGCAGTGCCAGACATTTAAATCTTCTGTTTAACAATAGCACAGGACTCACTTCATCTCTTCTCCTGCAGCCCAGCCTCTCTGGCTCTCTAATGAAGACTGTGCAAAAGAGGGAAGGAGGAGGGATACTTTGCTTAATGTGTAAGCTACAACAAAGCATGTTGCAATATGTTTCTGCTCAGATACGAGCATTGGCACCATCTGAGAATTGCTGGCAAAATGATGAGGATCTTAAAACAAATGGGCAGTTTCATAGAAACTGTAGGACACCGCAGGGGCTCTTGAGTGCTATCTGGGGAGGCGGGCAGATTGCTACCCTCTGTGCCCAGCAGCCACCAGCTCACTGAAGGAGAGAAATCAAACACAAACTAGTCCTTCAATAGGAGCCATGGGTAATGGTGTGTCATCAAAGTCATCCTGTCTGGCCCCAACTCCCCTGTCTAAAAAAACAAAGATGTGTTTGAAAAGATTAAAATCAATAAGTCTAAGCTCTTTCAGATTTTTGTTCATTATTAATGAGTTTGAGATTCTCAAAGAAGCTATCTGATTCAAGAGAAAGGAGTCTTTGTCAGGACTGTTATCGGCCCCTGTGGGGAGGCTGAAGGATCTAAGCGGCAGTGTAGCGTAGCTGCAGACAGGTAACTAGAGCAGAGGGCGTCTGGCCTGTAACACCCCCATGGGAATAAAGCCAGATTAAGGGAAAAGGGGTGTCCTCTCATCTGAGTCCAAACACCAGACCACAACCACATCAGTGGGAATCCTTTCAAGACAGCTGAAATGCGATACACTTTGTTATGAAAGGAAATACATGTTTTTAGAGAGACAGAAAATCAATATCACTGACTGACTGCAGAGCAAGTGAACAAATCTGAGTGAGCTTGAAAAACCTGCATAAAATGGAATAAAAATGAGTCAGACTTAATAATCCTGACTAAGCCTGTATAAGGAAGCTCTGGCAGTCAAGACAGTAGATGGATCAGAGCACAGACAGAGATGCATGCATTATGCATCATTGTAAAATCTCTCTGGGTAGAGCACACACACATACGCAAACTTACCCCAGTGCTCGCATTTGCATCACTTATTGTTTGCATTTACCACAACTCAAAATTCACAAATGATGTGAGTGTGTGTTCTTTATTGTCAAATCCAAAGGACACAATAATTCTGGATACCTCCATGGCACATTAGACAGAAGCTACCTGTTAATAGATCATTACCATTGAATAATTACCCATTACTTTGCTAGCACATTCACACACTCATCACAAAGCTACTGCTGAGCACAGCAGCACTATCTTATCTCCCTCCTTCCTCTTCCCCTCCCCTCAGTTGATGTTAACATCTGACAGCTTTGTGTGTCTGCCGATACAGATTTTTTTCTTTAATTAAAACACTGGAAGTCTTAATTGGACATTACACTTTATTCCTGGGCCCTCCCGCTTGCCCACCTCCCCTTCCTCAAACACTTTGATCCTCCAACCAAATGTTTCGAGGCAATAATAGTTTCCCCATGCACCCATACTAGAGTGCTTAAGAAGCAAAAACCTCACTTTAAAACAAGAAACACAGCTTAGTCCACAGCTTTCCACTTTGACATTTTTCCTTTAAGATTTTAATATAAGAAAAAAAAAATCTTTCCAGTTGGATTATCTTCTGGTGAAAATGAACTAATTTTCAACTTGAACAAAGTGGTTATTTTGAATTTTTTCCAACAGCTAGCAGGAATGCAGATCCTTTTTGGGTATCCAGTTTTAGAGGTGCATAAACTCCACTGTTTGTTGAAAGACAAAAAACATCAGAAAACATTCCTTAATGGCAGCTTTTTATTGTTTTAAAGCCTTTGCAGAAAATATCCTCCCTCACAAATATTGATTAAACTGCTCGAGACCACAGGAGTAACACAAGTCACGTGAATTCATTTATGATGTGGATTTTCTGTTTGAATCTGTTCTTTGATCCCTCTGGTCTCACAAGTAGCTCATGGAGGCTAGTGAGCTTAGGGAATTACACTGGCTCTGTGAGAACTTGACATAAAGGAGTATTTTCTTTAGCAGCCAAGGTAAACAAAAGAATGTAATAATAGCACTACCTGTAAGGTGTTATACATACATATATATATATATATATATATATATATAGAATGTCACAGTTAAAACCACTAAAGGTATGAACAGTGAATTAAGTATTGATTAAACTGTTAATTTGTTTTAGGTCCACATTTCTTTCTACCTTGCTAATAATTGCTTATACTTTTTTTTTCTCCATTTACTTCTGTGATCCCCTCCTCCACCTCCTCTCTCCAGGTGGCACTGGGTCAAGAAGATGACTCCACAAGCCCCAAGAGCCCCTCTGACGACTCCTCCAGGACAGTGGGCCTCCTGGGCGGGCAGGCTTCCCTCTCACCCCTGAGCCGCTGGATGCTACACAGTAAAAGCAGAGCTGCTAATGCCACCTCCTTGGAGTTGCCCTATCGCTCTCCAGTCCCCTTCTCCAAGCAGGAGTTTTCTAAACAGGAGTTCTGGGAGATGTTGGGCAGTGATCTGCTCAAACCTGATGCCTCGAGCTCCAGGGTTAAACGCCGGCCAATTGTTAAGACCGGCAAGTTCAAGAAGATGTTTGGCTGGGGAGACTTCTATTCCAATATTAAGACAGTGAGGCTTAACCTGCTGATCACTGGCAAGATTGTGGATCACGGTAACGGCACATTCAGCGTCTACTTCCGACACAACTCCACAGGCCAGGGCAACATCTCAGTCAGCCTGGTGCCACCTGTCAAGGCGGTAGAGTTTGACCTGGAGCGCCAGAGTGTGGTCTACCCCAAGGACTCCAAGATCTTCAACTGCCGCGTAGACTATGAGAAGGTGGATCGCAGCAAACGCACCTCGTTGTGCAACTATGACCCATCCAAGACCTGCTTCCAGGAACAGATCCAGAGCCATGTGTCCTGGATTTGCTCCAAGCCTTTCAAGGTCATCTGTATCTATATTTCCTTCTACAGTACGGACTACCGCCTGGTGCAGAAGGTCTGCCCGGACTATAACTACCATAACGAGATGCCCTACCTACCTTCGGGGTAGAGGACCTGTAGGCGGGGAGGAGAGGCAGGAGGAGAGAGGAAAAGGGGGATGAGTGGGAGTGACTGCAACTCATGAGGAGGAAACCAAGGCTGTGAATGCCGTAGTGGCAGCGAGACACCTTAAAAAAATCTCTCTGTAGCCTGACTGTTGTAAGATGTAAAAACATATATGCAAAACAAAAAGTACAGTATGCAGATAATGAGGCATTTGGAATGCTTAACTGCAGTATTCATTAACTGGACTGGTAGGGAAAAAATCAAATACCGCCAACTTGCACATCTTACCTCAGACCAGTTTCTAAATGCCAACTTCTCGCCAGCTATTTCTCTCTTCCATTAAGTCATTTGTTAATGTTGTCTTAATGTAAACACCCTTTACAAAATTTTTCTTTTGCAAAGTCATGAGGCAGTATCGCTTTGATATGATCCACTGGAGAGCTAATACAAAATCAGACTCATCATAGCCTACAATGTAAAGCCAAAAGTAATCAAGATTGAAACATACCACATGGAACATAAAGCATTTTTTCTCATAAAGAGAAGATGAATGTAAAGTGTAACCAACCACAGAACCATTCAGGTTACACTCTCAGTATTTTTAAAGGGCATATATTTATTGTGAACTAAAGTCCATCCTAGAACAATGTTTAAAGTCTCTCCTCGTACTCAATTTCTCCTTTCCTGTCTGCATTCTCTGATGGAGGCATCCTACCATATCATCGATGTGTAGTATTTACCTGCAAAATCTAATCATAATATATCCTTCAGTTACGTTACCCCAGTTCAATAAAAGAGAAATAAGAGGCGGAGAGAGGAAAAATAATAAAATTTACAAAAAAAAAGAAAAAAAGAAAAGAAAAAGAAATTGCTCATCAAAGATGCAGGGCCGGGGCTTAAGACAAGTTCAGTGTGAGGAAAATAACTAGATTCTGCATAGTGATAAAATTGGCCCTTCACTCTTAAGAGAGAAAGGTAGGGGAGTGAAAGACGGAGAGATTCGGTGAGCTCTTTTAATTAAAGTGGAGAAGGAGACGTAGAGTATGCAGCGCCTTCTATTGTCCCCTCTGTATGAAAAAGATTACATTTTGTTGCCGTCAGGATTCCTGATTTCACGCCTTGATAACTTTGACTGTGTGAGGGAGATTGCTCTCTCCCGACAAATACTGTTCACTAAAGTCAGCCCGTTATCTTGAATAAATGAAAACATTATCATAATAATTACATGTAATTTAATCTCCTTTAGAACTAATTATGGTTTCAATGAGAGGGCAAAATGTATTCCTGAAAATCAAGTCAGTGGGTAGGTGGATAAAAGGACGGTCATAGGGATTACTATGTTTTTGCATAGAGGCAGCAGCCAAAGCTCAGCCCAGAATTAACTGCTCTCATTAAGATAAATGGCCACAGGCTGGCCCATCTCATGTTACTCTCACAAACAATATCAGTGGAGAGCAGCCACAATGGAGCTATGAATTAGATAGGCTGACATCTTGTGTGCTGAGAGGTTACCACTGTCCTGTTTATGAGGACACAATGCCGTCTTGGTTCATTAATGATGAACAGTCACAAGACAGGTGTGAAGAGTCATTAAACAGTGATATAAGATAACCAGTTTGATGCTAATGTACTGTGACATTAGTGATGTAGCCCAGATCTGTGAACACATGTGTGGCTGCAACTGCACAGCAATCTCCCTGATGGACCCAAGCAGCAGTAAACAGTCACCGTGAAGCCGTCCTCCTGTGGGGGGTAGCATAAGGCCAGACATAAATGCATCGCTCTGGCTCCTCCATGTGAGCTTGGAGAGCAAGAGTAGGAGTGGAAAAAAAAAACACAGTCAGCTAAAGATAGTAACAAAGATCTGTACATCTGCACATCAAAGCCTGATTTTTTATTTGCTCTTAAAGAGGGGGATGGTTCCTCTCTATATGCAACAAAATCAACCTGTGGCCCAGAGCAAATGTCAGCTGTGCACAAGCATGTCTGCAGGTGACAGATAGCTACACCACCCGCAGCCATTATAAATGGTGTTCATCTGCCTGAGTCAAACCTCTGTCTCCTCCTGCATGTTATTGTTCTATCTAAGCACATATTTCATAAATGCTTGGATGCCCTGCTTGTTGACAACACACTTATCTGTCTGCCGTGCCTCTTACTCTATACATTTTACAATCAACAATCACTGAAGGGATTTCCCTAAAGAGGCTCAGTCAATCACAGTTCTAACTATGAGAAAGTACATAGAGACAGACTCTGATTTCAGCCACATCACAGTTACAGTTTGAGCTGGGGTTTTTTTGTTGTTTTTTTTAAGTATTCACAGAGTCCCAGTGGAACATTCAAAATAGGTTTGACAACAACTTAAACTATAGACCTGATACTTGTCTGAAAGTCAGTTTCCTTGACTGGAGGAAGCTTCTTGTGTTTAAAATGCATCCACCAGCATGAAAGAACCACTGCCTTCTGCTCTGCTCATCCATTTCCTCACCCACCAGCTCTCTCTGCCCCTTTCCTCTCCAGACGTCCGCATGTTACTCAGTCATATGCCCTGCTGTCTTCACGCTGTTGTCTCCTCGTTGCGTGTGACCTGGCTGACTGGCCTCAGCCTCCATACCCTCCCTTACCCTAGAGTTGAACCCTGCTGTGGGTAGTTCCTCATTGCTGCCCTGCCTGCCCTCCTGCACACTGTGGTGAGCTGAGCTGGCTAATCTCTGTGAGCTTAACGTCGAGCCAACTGAACATCGGCAGTGAGAACTCCCCTCTCTCCTCTATCTGTCTCTCTATATCTATATCCCATCAAACAAATGCGTGTGCACACACAGTCTTAAGATGTGCTGGTTTAGGTATTTTCCTCTCTGCTGTTCAAAGCAGAGTTCTTACATAAGCCCCTGGATTGTGAGGACGTGAAATCTCCTCGAGAGCATGCCAATGTGGTGCCCAACACAGATACGCCCCAGTAACCTCAATATTCCTCTCCCCCTGTCCTGCAGGGCATCTGGAGAGAAGTTGGATACTCACATATGAAAGAATCAATCTGGTCAACATGAGCCCACAACACTGTACCAATGTAGAAAAATCAAGGACACATATTGGGCTACCCACTGAGAAGAAGCTCCTTACTCTGCTCCTTACCGATCCTCTCACATCTACAGCAATACTCTCACTGAGACTCCACCCTCTCTGCCTCTCCAGGGCGAGATAAAGAAAGGCTGCTTGACTAAGTTGAAGAGAAAGTCATGTCGCTATGGGACGGTGTTGTTGATAGCAGCAGCCTTATTGTTGACCCACCTGGTGCCAACAGATGTGGATTTTTGGCCTTAGAGACTGCGAGACAACACTGATCCACACGGCAAACATTAGTAACAAATTCAGACTTTCAAAAAAATAAATATACATATATATAAATATATATATATATATATATATATATATAAAGGCTAAGAGTCCTCAGATCTGAATAAAGTTGTATTTAAATGTGGGTCATGAAGTGAAGGTCGTCTGTTTTACCTTTTTTGTTTCTCATGGTTTTGTCATGTGAATGATATACTGTATGGATGATACGATGGAATTTAATGTGGTTTTCAACATTTTAAAAATCAATAAAGTACACAGAAGTACTTGAGCCACTTCAATCGTTGAGAAACAGACTCCGGTCTTATATCCGGTTGTACTCTGTGTGTATGAAGAGTGTGTCAACAATACTGAAGTCTCTATTTTCTCATATTTGCAAACCCATACTGTGTGCCAACGGCAAAGAAAAGATGTGACAAAAATTTTTGCCAAGGGCTCTTGCAGATTTATATGCAGAGAGAGAAATAGAAAGAGGAAAAAAGAGTAGGGAGGAAAATGGGGTTGAGAGAGAGGAAGGAAATATTTCAACTGGAGTGATCCATGAACATAACTTCATCCCCTAATTAGCCTCCTCTTTCTTTTTTCCCCCTCCCTTTTCTCTCACTCTCGGTTTCTTTGTTGTGCATCTTCACACTCCTCGTTCATTTTAAAATACAACTGACATTACATTCATTCTACTTCTTAATTAAATCCCAGACAACTGTTAATGAGGAGATGGGTTCAAACATTCAGCTCACAACATTCCTTTAAACACGATCGATTAAGGCATGGCTAGCGGCAAAGCCAGGCCTCCAACCCATCCCCTCCTCACCCTCTTGTTCCCATAAAAGAGCTGTGTGCCTCAGGATAACCTTGCCAGAAAGAATGAAAGGGAAGCAAATAAGTCAACACGGAGACAGAAGAATAGAAATTTTATTTGGAAGAAAGCAGCAATTGAGGTTAATGTGAAAACTGTTAGAGCAACATACTGGGTCAAATAAGCACATGGACACACATACTGCAAGATGTGCTCAAACACGACCATAGGATGGAAAATTCAGGCAACAGTCACTGATAATCAGCATAAAGATTTTAGAACAACTACAGAGCCTTTCAGTTGTCCACAAAGAGAAAAAAAATCAAGAGTATTCGCTTCTCAAAGAGGAAAGGGCATTTCAGCATGAGTAATGAGAAACTGGACGATAGTCAATTGAGAAAATAACTAGTCGCGGCACAGGGAGGTGGGAGAAGGCGTGCAAAGCTTAAAATGATAAATAGACATTCAGAAAATAACCTTGAGTTATGAAAACGTGTCTGGGAAAAAGAAAAAAAAACAGGCAAAATATGAAATAAGAGACAAGGAGTGAAGACACTGGGGACGACACACTTTGTTTTGAATAACAAGCCTATCAGGTCTGCAATTTTATCCTGTGGAGTAACAATTATGAGTCATTTTACTTCATGACACATTTAACCACAAAGTGTAGTATTGCTCTGCTAGTGGATATTGCACCTTACAACATCATCCCTTACTAACACTGTTGACAAAGTCGAAGCTCAACCAGGACGCTCTCATGTCTTCACACTGTGAAATTATCAACAGGGATTAGATTAGTATAGGAGCATGTTGATATACAAAACCAGAGTAATACTGATGGTTATGATTTCATCAGTCATCTGTTACTAATGTGATACCAGTTTCTCCTTGGCAACACTCACATCAGACTGTAAACAGTGGAATGAGAATTATCTTCTTGGCATATATTTGCTATTTTTATTTTTTAAATTATTTTATTGTTGTAATATTTCCAGAATCTCCTCTTACATCAAATGGACTTTTCACCCTGAGAAGAGATTAGTCTGGTGAAAAATCATGTAACTGTAATTATCTACATGGGTTGTACATATGTTTCATTTAAAAAAAAAGCCCATTGTTTTATATGACAAGCTTAGTTCACCATTTGAATCTCTGTAATCTTTTCCCACATGATGTTGGACACCAATACTGCAGATCTTATAGAAACTGATTAGGGCTTTTGTTACCTGGATACCAGTTCCATCCAGTTGCAATTTATCATCATACATTACCTCGCTGCACTCTCTGAATTCAAATGCACTTGATGTTCTTTGATATTCTGGACTGCATGCTGGGGTGGTCATGGTCATGCTTTTACTACAGGCACAAATGTAAATGCAAATGTACACATGCACTCATTTTATGCTAAGAAACACACACACACATATTCACGTAAAGCAGTTTCATGCACCGGCATCCTAATAGTCTCTGTGCACTACCATGCCAATCATATAGCCCCAAGTAGAGTGAACAAGCAGGTAGGCCAAGTCTGAGTCTGTCTGCATCATGGCAGACAGGATACATCAGACAAGGACAAATACAAGATTGGCCACTAAACACCCCCAGCTCCTTTCATGAGGGAGAACTACAACCCCCATCTGCAACTCAGTGTATGTCTACTCAGACTGAACACACAATGCAGGGCAAACATGCTCAACATAGGCTGGGAAAGAGGCTGGAAAATTATAGTGTAGTGAAGGGGTTGAGGAAACAGTGGGGGGGTAGTTGAGACTGTGAAAGCTTGTTGCAAAAAAAAAGCACAGATGGCCTAGGGCTACAACATGGTGGGAGAAGGAAAGAATAACTGAATAAACTAATTAGAAGGGCAGAATTTCACACACACCTCCATCGAGTCAGCACTCCCTATATTCCCTTGAAAAATATGTTTTATCTATAAAACATTATCATGCAAAGAAAGTAAGGCTTTAAGCTGAAATACAATAATCAAAGCTCAGGGATTTACACTTGATTGCATTTTGTAACACAATAACACAGAAGTTTGGATTGCAGTGGGTGACAGCAAATAGCTTCACACATCGATGTCAACGCGGAAATTCAAGCTGTGCGTCTGTGTCATGCAATGTGGCAATATTAGCTGGAGGCCATGATGAAGACATTAGGGCCATGATCTCTGTATTAGCCTGAAAAGAGGACACTTCCACTTAACTGAAGGAAGCAACGGAGAGGAGGGGTGATTTAAATTCAGTGACAACGCTTTAAATACCAGCCAGGGATCAGAGTTGTGCCCTTTGGCAAAGTAATTATTCACTCCCTTAGAAGACGATCAGGTGTGGATGTGCAGTCGTGCATGCGCACATGCTTTTGACGGGGAGTGCGTCGGCATCTGTCTGTGTCTGTGTGTGTGTTTGAGTGAACTGGGAGGCAACGAGGGAGGTGTGAAATGCTACAGTTTCTCCTCTTTTCATGTAACTGAGAAGTGTTTATGCCAAAGTCTTCAGAGGAGAGAAAAGGGGCGTTCAGCTAAGGGCTTGATATCAGGCGAAAACTGTGAGAAGGAAGAAAGGGGGAGACATAAAACAAGAGTTATTAAAGGTTAGCTTTCCACCTCTCCATCACTGTCTCTTGCCAGCCTGTTGTCTCCTCCTGTCCATTTTTTTTCTTCCTTCATAACCTTCAACCACAGGCATCCGGATCTCAAGGGGAGGAGCTCTTTCCTGCTGAGGCAAGACGGAGGCCCAGCCCAGGGGTGATGTGATGAGACTCTCATTGGGAAACTGTCCTTCAAAAACTGTAGTCTGATGGATTTTTTTGGCCCTGGTTCTGCCTCTAGCTTTCCTAACACATCCTCAGTCCATTCCTCCTGGCAATGCTTCATCTCCCTAGAGCTCCGTCTATGGCTCCTAAGTTATCATGTAGCCCCAGCACACACATACAACCACACACAAATTTCTGCGGGTGTGTTTCTGCTGACAGTCTAGAACCTTAGTACTGCAGGGCTGTTGTTTGATAAGTCAAACACATAGTTAGGGGCTGTGAAGCTTCTCGTTATCTTTGGGGCTGTTCACAAGAAACTACCCCCCTCTACACACACAGCAATTTCCCTCCTCGGGCTTGTCATGGGAGCGGGATGCACTAACATCATTATCACCTCTACTGCATGAGTTCATCACAAACCCAACAATGTGCATACTCAGCTGCAAACAACACACAACACCTTAATCAGTCTTCATTTGCCTCCTTTTCTGTGTAATATATTATCACTTGTCATTGTATTTAGAAAAGAGGAATTCTCTCAAGTGAGAATGCATTTTCTCATTTTTAAACAGTTGTATTTTACATATCACCACTTCCTAACAGCAGCATATCCTCCTTCAGACAACCGTTTCAACTGGCATATGCACACGTTATAACAGTAAGGTTCCTCTCCAAAACAATAAAATGGGCAAATAGTTGCTTGACCTCAAGAGTGTTTTTTAAAGGAATAGCAAGAAATCCCATAACAGTATTTTTTCCAACAAAACAGAAAAGTTTGGTCATGATCCCTCTGTAAAGTGTCTGCAAAAAAACTTTTTTTTGCTGCAAAGACCTCATTTTATTACACTGAATGAAGTGAAATTGGTGACTGGGCTTTGCCATTTACTACTCAGTAAAAGAGAAAGCTGCAAGAGCAGGATCATTGCTGGAAGGTAATTGGAAGACTAGACTTTAATGTGACCTCTCAATGACAGTGGACGGTCATGCAGCAAGTCGCAGTCTGACATTTTAACAAATTATAAGGGGATCAAAGCCCACAGTTGATTAATTATTTCATATATAGTGTTGGAATATATGAAATGCTGGTCAAAAAGAGCAACAATTAGACAGCACCTTTGCAGCTTCTCTGGTGGAGATGATCTGAAAGTAGTGGTGGGAGAATAATTTATATTCCTTACTTAAGTAAAAGCAGCTAAATTAAAAGAAAGAAAGAAGTAAGACTTTGTGTTCCGAGCCTTACTTAAACCTGCATTAATAGATCTTTGCCCACTTAGGGCCATTGCAATATGTTGTAAACAAATAATTACCCTAACTTTATATTGCAGATACTAGCAACATCAGCAAACAGTGGCTGATTTCAGCTGCAAACAGGTATGTGAGCATTCATGTGGAGCCGTGTTTTTGCCCATTGGATGAATGTAAAAAGAAAACTCATTTTTCTTTTACCTCTATTTGGTCTCTACTGTTTCCTGAGGAAAATGTCTGTCTCTTTAGTGGCTAAATGCTCCACTATGTTCATCCTAACTTTGTTTGCCTTTTCATGCTGCTAAGGAGGTGAGACTGTTCTCCTGCAAATAACCATCCCAAGTTGTTTGGACAAACAGGTAACTGCAGCCTATATTTACAGTTTACAGTTAAGCAATCTCTAGTGGTCGTGTGAATGACCTTTAGATGGTGCCACAGACTGTATATAAAGGATGGACGTAGGATCCAGGTCTGAAAATTTAAATCAATGCAGAAGTGCCTTAAACCTGCATTCTTTCAAATGGCCAGCAGGGGGAGACTCCTCTGGTTGAAGAAAAATTGTTGTATAGAAGTCTTTTGGAAAATAACCCTATGGCTTTCTTGATGTATGACATCAGTAAACATTCTGATGAGTTTGAAGTCTTATTTGGTAGTTTCAAGTCTTACTGAATAGATACATTTTGTAAATTATGATCGCCATTACAGTAAAACTATATATATATATATATATATATATATAGTTTTAGGATGATGTATGGTTTATTTCAGACTGTAGCAAATCATATAACTGAGGACCTGTTGGTAGAATACAGTCAGTTCTTTGGAGTTTTTCCACTGAGGTTAAGGCTGCTGTGATTATAAGTCATGCAGATCTGATCAATGACAGTTAATCAAAACAGTAAATAACTGTCAGGAAAACCGATGCACTAAACTGAAAAACAGAAAAAGCTCCAGACAGTAAGGGGAGTCTTTGAGTAATTCTCTGTGGGTTCACTCCTAGGGTTCAGTTTTAACATTAATTAAAAGTAGTCATGTCCTCAAATGTTAATATAAAAATATGAATTAAATTGGCTTTAAGTTAAAGTACAAAACAGCTTCAAAAGTATTCCAAGTACTCAGATTGGCGTGGTTCAGTTTTTCAGTTAGGTTTCTTAACTTAATTAAATTGTTAAATCAATTAACAATGCAGCTTTTACATACAGTAGAATAGAATTAAACCTATAATATTGTCCACTAAAATGTAGTGGAAGACTGTAAAGTAGAAAAAACACAGCTGCAGTATTTAGAGCTGACCTTTACCAAACTGTACTCCAGAAGAAACAAAGGTATACAAAGGTTTCATCTGCTTAGGTAAAAAACTGATTATTGAAATGTGAAAAGTGAATATTGTCAGCTGTCTACGAAGAGTAACTGAAAATGTAAAATTGAATCACAGAAAATAATCAAAGACACAAATTTCAGTTATGATCAACATGCATGGTGTATAACAAACTTTAAAGTATTTACAGCTGGAGTAGAATTGCCATTGTCTCTATTCTCAAGGGGTGTTCTCTATAATGTGCTGACATGCTCATTTTGGTGATAGATATCTCTATTCAGCAAATATTTTCCTGCTCATTACCTGTAGAATAATGTCTCCTGTACCTTCTCAGACCCCTGCTTAAAATAAAATTACATTTTGAAACCAAATCTGCACATAAGTCCTAAAATCTTCTGAATAGCTCATGATTTTATGACACACTTTTTATCATCCTGTCATGAGTTCAAAGTATGACCTCATCAAGAGATTGCTGTGCAATTGTTGACGTTAGCTAGAAAATACTGCCGTCAGGGAACAACAGTACACCAGGGAGATGATGTTTTTTTGCTTTATTTTGCTGTACTATGTGGACCTTCACCTTAAAGATTTTCGCGTACTACTGTAACTTCTTTTAAATAATTGGATTATTGAGGTTGCATGGGCCAAGGGATTCTAATTCATCGCTGGATGCCTCTTGCATTATGATGATTAATGCAGGAATTTGCAGAACCCTCTTATTGTCTTTTGAGACACATACATATATAATATTTACCACTGTGAGATTTTATAGATAGAAAGATGGATGTATGGATAGATGGATGTACACACTCACACACGATAGATATGTAAGGGCAAGGCAATTCCTTTCACACAGACAGATTTTTTTCTACATCAAACAAGTCAGGCGATTGGAATTATGACTGGGGTCAGGGCTCCAGATGAAACAGCAAGCCTCTCCTCTCCCACTAAATTCACTTTCCACCCATCCCCGCCTTGCCACTGTCCTTGACTCCTCTTGACCCTTCAAACTTGGGGGGAATTGAGTTATTCGGTGGTACAGCTATCACCCTGCAGTCATACCTTTAAAAGCCGACCTTAACACCTCCTGAAAACATGGTAGCCAGAGCACAGGCTTATTGATGAAGGCTCTTTAACATGGTTCTTTTGTCTCTGCCTGAGGCATAAGGAAATAAATCAACCTCACCTGCCTTTTAAATCCTCTTCCTATATCTCTGCAACCTAGTGGGAGCTGACGGTTACCTGGGTTCAGGGGCAAAAGGCCTCCACAGTCACTGTATATACACATAGTGACATGTCACTGCTGGAAACTGCCACACAATCTGATATACAGCTCACATAAATGTCCGGTTGGGGCCGAAGGTGGTCTGCTCTCCCGTGAGCCCATCTATCACTATTTGTATCCCACAGGAGTGATATATCAGGTCACTTTTGAGGCAGATAAATGCAATGGCATGCACACATGTACAAATACAAATGCCTATACATATAAACATACAAGTGTCTGAGTCCGAAGACTGATAACATTTGCAGGGGACTGATAAGGCAGCGGTGGAGTGTGGGTGGAGATTTACGGAGGAAGGGGAGGGTGATTGTGGGAGGGAGGTGTTTGGGTGATGTGGGGGAGGGCAGCATAGGACGAGGGCGAGAAAGTGGATGTTTTATGAGGCCCTTAACATTTACTTCCCCAGCGTTTCAATCCGCCGTGTCTATTAAGGAAGGCTGCTCCTCCTACGTGTTCCCCATCCATCAAAGACAGAGAGACATGAGGCCCCACACTGACGGACAGCTCGAAATGTTGGAGAGAGAGAAAGTCTGCATCAGGCAATGGAGGGAAAGTGAAAATACTGAGAAATGAGGGAGGAAGAAAATGAGAAAAAGGGGTCACAAAAGTGGAATGAGGCTGAAAATACAGTCACAGCAGAGAGAATGGAGACTGAGAAAATGGTCGAAGATGAGTTCTACGCAAACCGCTGAAGAAGCATTTTGTCTCAGAATATGCTTTGTTCAAGGTGGGCTGCTGTCCCTACACTGGAACAGGAATATTGTGACTCTGCATAATAAACCGCATGCACACTACCTGCCGAACAATATTTTGCAAGAAGCAATGAAGTCAAACGAATTGTAAATATAAAGAGACCCTGAGAAAATAGATGAGGTCTCTATTCCCTGTGACAGAGTGTTAGAGTTGTGTGTGGGTCAGGGAGGTGTCCAGCTCTGTTCAGACTTTAGTAATACATATAGCCCCTGCAGGTCACTGCTATTAATTGCAAACTTAGCCAGCTACCCTTCCATTAATCTAAATTTAGAGTCTAGACTAAGTTCTCGCTTGATGGTGTCACTGTGGAGCACTGTGCCAACCAACCAATCACATGATAGATTTTCTGCCCTCTAGCCAACCGAAAACAAGGTCCACTATCTGCAAACTAATCATAGCCACAGTCTGGCACATTCAACCTGCTGGCAGCCAAGGTCAGCCAACCACTGACCACCACAACACAAACTTGAGGCGAGAATTGCTGCAAATCACAGTGGGAGGACGGTGTGCAGCTGAGCGCTTTAACCAAATGAAATGAGTAAAATCAGACTTGTTAATGAATACATGGCGTTAATGATCATTCCAGTGATGAACAGCTGGTTTATGTTGCTGTTCATCTGCCTTCGGCCTTTTTATCTTAATTAACAGCACACATATGTGCAGCGATGTTCCCACTTTGAGGCGGCCCTGACCGGCACTCACCGGCAACATACGTAGGTCAGAGGAGGAAATGTGGGGATTTTGTTTTACAACAGATAAACAAGGAGTGAGGGGAGAATGAGAGGGTAAATGAGAGATGAAGAGAGGAGAAAAGAGAGGAGTTGGTGAGACAAACAGAGAAAGGTAAAGAGGGAAGAGAAGAATGGGATGGAGGGTGGAGTGGGGTTACACCATCGTGTAACCTTGTGTTCCCCCAGCCATACTGCCCCTGGGCTGCTGTACCCCCCTCCAGCAATTAATCATCTGATACTGAGCTTACTCAACCGACAACCAGCTCGCCTACATCCTAATTAAACCAGGGGAGGGGAGGGGAGGGGAGGGAATGAAAGGAGAGGAGAGGATTAATGATGAAAAAAAGGATGGTCACTGATAAAGCAAAGAAAAAAAGAACAGGTACAGATCAGTACAGTAGAAGCCAGCAGTAAATCTGAAATAAATAAAAGGGAAGAAATCCAAAACTCATGGCCAGTTCCTATGGAATGGTGGTGAACATAATGAAAAGCCTGTGCCAGCCTGCCTCGAAGACCATCTATCTACCAGACTGCCCTAGCAGGAGCCATGCTGGTGCCAAGGTTATTCTACAAAGCTCAAAAACTGTACTTGTGTGTTGTAAAGAAGTAAAGAGAGGGAGAGTGTGCCTGCATGTGACTAAAGTATATTAGATCTGTGTGTGTTCAGAGCTGCAAGACGTGTAAGTTTATGCATGTGCACATGTATGTGTGTTACAGCTTGCTTGTGTTTGTTGGAGTGTGCGTGCACATGTGGTTGTGTGTACATGACTTACTTTTCATACTGCAGAAGCCTCTTCATCTTTGATCCAGGATACCGGGAGACTTGATGTCCTCACTCTTCTTCTTCCTGGCTGAGACACACTTGCGTTGTTCCGGCCACCTGCCAGCCAATTAGCTGAGCGGGCAGAAGCAGCTGCCCAGTAGCAGGTGGACGTCCATCCCAACATCCCCACCACATGCTAATGCTAATGGATATGATCTCAGGGACCACAGGACTAGACTGCCAAGGGAGGTAGGTCAACTGTGGATAGAAATCAGGCTTAAGTGAAACCTTACAGAGGCACTGTAGAACAGGCATGTTAGGAATCCAGCATGTACTTTAATCTAGCTCAGCTGCCTAGTGTGACTTCATGCTGTCCACCAGGAATAGCAAATTTGTAAGGCTAGGGTAGAGCTCTACATATCTGTTATCACACTCTTACAAGGGTTAAACATCAATAGCCCTCACAAAACACAAAACAAAGATATTTTCTAAGTTTATTTTTGGTTTATTGTTTTAAAAATTAGAGGATGAGGCTTTTGCAGCAAATTGCATGAAAGGACTAAATCAACATGGCTTTTCTTTCTGCTGACACTGAAAAGTCACAAATATAAACTGTACCTATCTTTGATAAAAAATTGCAGCTTTTATCCCAAGGCCAATCCATAATAGTACTCATAGCTTATTGCACACAAGGAACCAAGGACCTTAAACCATGGCTACAACCACACTAATGCATTTTCATTTTAAAACAAAAAACAGTACCTTTTCTGTGTGTCTCCTGCATTCCCCCTGAAATCTACACCTGTGCTCAGAGTAATGCAGTTGATTGTTTTCTGTCTAATATTGTAGGGTCTTTACCCTAAAATATAAAGCGCCTTGAGCCGACTGTTGCTGTGATTTGGCGCTATATAAATAAAATTGAATTGAATTGAATTGAACTGAATTGATTGTCCTGTGTAAACATTATAAAAAAGTATGTATTTTGAAGTGAAAATATATTAGTGTATACATGGTCTAAATGTATGACCAATTGTAAAAACTGTCATCAGTTGGTTCCTGAGTCTCACTAACTGCAGCTTAACCTTGTCCTCATCATTGAGTCCACAGGTGGGGGCAGTGATGCAGTAGCTTTTGAGCTCCGACCCGAAATAGGCCTGCTCCTCTCCTCCTCATAAAATGCCTCAACCACAGTAATATATGGCTTTATTTACGAGGACAGGCCCTGACAGATTTAATATTTTAATTCGGTTTTATGACCTGAACATAGGGTCGCACAGAACTCTTTATCAGCCACCGACATTAATGGACAGAGCGGTGGGGACCACCGGGTGGAGACAGGAGGGCAGAAAGTGACAGATGCAACCATTCTTCATGTATCTCTGTCTAAATGTCATGCATATCTCTTCCTGCTCTGCCCACACCACTCCTCCCCTACATTTCTCTATCATCCGTCCTCAGCATCCCAAACCCTCCCCTAACTGCAACGAGAAGACATGGCCACGGAGTAGATATTGCAAGTCTAATAGGGAAGAGATTGATGGTTCAAATGATTCTGTGCTGATACTGGGAGGAGATTCATGCTCAAGACAACTCATAGCTATTGGTGTAGAGACTGATGAATCAGGGGATACAGCCCTAAACTTTTCAGGCTTTTCGTGGCTTCAGCAATACCCTGGCAATACTTTGAAAGTTCAGGGTTCAGACTATAACAGCTGATATTAGAGCAAGGCATGGGAGAGTTGATTGATGAATGCAATGATTCAAGTGCTTCTGTGTAGATTGGTGGTCATTTTAAAAGCAGAAGTCAAATACTTTTTCACAATAAAAAAAAAAATCCCACACCCATCTAGTACTATGAAAAGTTTGATTACTTTTAATGGAAATCAATAGGGTTTCAGCACTCGCTCACAGAGAGAATTTTTTAATCAAGAGAAATTCATTATTTTACCGTACCACACACACTCACACACACACACTCACACACACAAACACACACACTCACACCTCTCTTATAAAATGAATCAAGAATAAGAATAACAACCAAGATACCCTATACCATGGGCACCAGTTTTTGTTTTTTTGTTTTTTTTTGCTCCAATTTTACTGCAAATTAAAGCGTCTATCATTTGATACAAAATTAACTACCCCAGTGATTGATTAAGTAAAACTTCTAAAACTGAAACTTTAAGAAAAAAAATAAGCAGGTCTTGAAAGCAGCGTGTCCAGTGGGATTCAGAGTGGTTCCCATGGGAACTGGCAAATGAGCATCTACCCAGCCTCACCCCTCCAGCACAGCGCCTGGAGAACACAGTGATTATTGATCTGTCTGAGGGGTGAACAGCTCAACCAATCAATGGCTCTTTGAGTCCCCAAGGATTCTGGGATAGCCGAGGAATAGTATATGTGTACGGAGAGGAAGGTGGGGTGCTAAAGTGGCAGTGCGAGAGTGATTTCTGTCCAACACGAATCACCAGTTTAATTGACGAGCTAGAAATTGGTTTAAATGGCCTAGTGCCCTCTAACGCCCCATGCCAGGCTGGCATTAAGGCAGAGTGCATTCTATAGGTGTAAGTGCCCCCCAGGAGGGGAGGTGAAGACTCAGTCAGGAGCTGAGCAAAATGGGACCACAGAAATGAAAATACTTCACAGTCTCTTGTGGTTGAGCTCATACATTTCACCCACACTCACTCATTCCTACATGAGGATCAGTGTAACACTTTGCAGTTCCTTGTTCATTGTGCACCTTCTGAATTAATTAAATAAAAAAATGGTTTGAATCTTTTGTTTTTTAAAAAATGGAAAATAAAAGCTTCAAGCCCATTTTGTAACTGCAAAGTAACACAGAGACCCATGAACAAAATCCAACATCACTTCAAGCTGGGTTTGTTTGTTTGTTTTTGCACACATC
>VUQI01019481.1:0-14666 GCA_015106735.1 Paratilapia polleni | reverse complement strand
TGTGCTTTTCCCCCCCCCCCCCCCCCCCCACACACACACACAAACACAAACACACAAACAGGAAAGAGCTGTAATTTGTACTTCTCACAAATTATAGCTCTTTTCTGTAATGACATTGCAGAGGTTGCACTGTAATGCCTAATTCTAATAATAATAACCTAATAAACTTGCCCTCTCTCATATTTTAAGTTCAGCTTTTTTGTAGTTGTATTTGTACTTACATAGTGCCATTCTTACCCTAACAGACACAATGCTTTTACAATTTGGCTCTCATTCACACAACAATGCAACAATTGCTATTCTGCTAACTACAAATTCTCATTAGGTATGGCATGAAAAAATGAAGACATACATGTCACCGCATTCACAATTCATGGCAATGCTTTCCAAGATCAAAATATGATCAGTTCCTTAGGGAAATTACATAAAGTCCTACCTCTAACAAAAAAGCTGAATTGCATTGCAAATTGTTGTGCTGTTTTCCCAGATCTGGATGCTTTGTTACAATAACTGAGAGAGAAATGATGGCCAAAGCTTCAGAAAAATATAATTATGTGTTAATTAGCCTAAGAAATAACTAACAGAACAAAGTAATCAGGCAGCACTATAGACTTAGAATCAGATTACATTGCTCTACCTGCTTATGTTCAGTCTGTGGAGAGTACAGACTTAGTGATGTTTAGCTGTGAGCCTTCTTTTACATTCTACACAAGTCTCAAACTGATCAAACTAGAAGGCCAAAGATGGGCTCACCCCCTGGGGCGGACTAAATAATTAACAGCCCTATAATTGCACCTATAAGCAAGCAAATGACCCCAAGCCCCTGGAGAGCTAAGGGTGGTGGAGGGGGAGTAGAAATGCGTGTGTGTGGGTTGGAGATCAGATTATAGCAACAAACAAGGAGGAGAAAGTGGCCTGATGAGCACAGCCTGGCCAGCTCATTTACTTTGACATTTGAGCAGAGGAATCGCCGCAGGAAGCGACTGTAAGGAGGCAGATACAGGGGCATCTGAGTCACAGGTCTGACTGACACTCTGAGGTCCATCCATCTGAGCCCAGGTGAATGAGAGGAGAGAGGCTGATCAATAAGGTAATGGTTTGATAGAGTGTGTGTGAGTGACTGTATTACCAGCTATTGAGCTTCCTGCACTTCTAATAAGGGGGAAGATTTATAATGGCAGCTAACTAATGACTGAGAACTTTAGTCGCATGCTGACACATTAACTGTTTTCACACATGCACTACAGCTCAGAACTTTTCTCAACATTACCTGACAAAGATTTGAGTGCAAATGTCTAACGCAGTCAAATCAAACACTAAACAGTCTTTGACCTGCCAGCTTCCTAGTACAAAGCCCATGTGAAGGGCTGATATAGCCCAGTGAATTAATAGCAAGTGAGTGGACATCCTGACTCCTGCTTCCTACACGCTTTAGACAGAACGCTCGCCTAAACCAAAAGGAGTATTGCCTCTGCTGAAGAAGATTTTCGTCTCCTGTATGCTACATGCAAGAAAGGGCAACTTTGGACAATGTCCTAAAACTATGAGTTTATGTGTGAAAACAGGTTAAGACAAACAGAATGTGTCTATTAGTGGAGTTAACCTCACACTGAAACATTTAGGATATCAACGGCACTCTTCATAATCCAAATATCAACCAAAAATCTAAACACAAGATTGCAACCATACTTTGATTAATAATAAATGCTTTCTAAGGTAAGTCACACATTAAATCAGTACAATTCATGTGTTTGTTTAAAAGTTACAGAATGGAACGTCAGGTAATATGTTGCCAAGCTGTAGTTCTTATATGTAATGACTGGTGATAGATTAGCTCATCTTTTAAAATAAACTGCTTAAAAAAAACTCCCATATTGTCCAAATAGTTATGTTTCCTACATTTCTAATTAAGCTCCCGGTAATGTCAGACTTCTCTACTTTAACTTCACCAAATATTACAAGACACGAAGCATAAGATCTAAAAATGCCATCATTTTCATCAGCCTAATATTGCAGAAATAGGAGTAAGATGATCTTTCTCATTGGTTACAGTGACAGCACTCTAATTTAATCAAATTAAATCTCAAGAAGCGTGTCACACCATACACCCTCTACATACTCTTACACACACACACACGTATTTCAATCTCCTCACATGCCTGCACACACTTAGTTTCTTTCTTTTGCTTTCCAGTGGCACAAGCATTCAGAGATCCAATCAATCACACCTTTGCTCACACACATGCACACCAGCACACACAAATACACATAAAGGGCAAAAGGTGCCAACGTGGACTTGCTCTTAGTTCACTGCCTGAACAATGATAGCCGTTGTTTTACCCATCAACCTTGTGGTTTGAGTGTGCCATGCAGCAAAACCAATCACTCTCTTTCCCTCCATTAAAGCAACTGCCAACCCTGAAGCATGCGCCTTTTTTAAATGGAGGTAAAAAGGAAATTAATCTCTCCCTGGGCTGCCGTGGCAGGATATTAATCTAGCAGCTTCACTCATCTTCTCATCTCTTCTCTCATTGCCTGATAATCCCCTCCTCATCAACAGCATATGCAAACCACAGGTGGACGAACAGTGTAATTGATTAGGATGTGAAACTCCCTTCACACCTCTTCTCTCCAGGTCTTTTTTTTTCCTTTGTCAATCACTCAGTCCATTGTTGGAGGTGTATAATTTGCCCATCAGTCCTTAATCAGTTACAACAAGTTATTGATGTGACTTTTTATGTTGTTGTCAAAGGGGAAATCGGTTTTGGATTGACTGCAGGTAAGTTTGAACCTTCAGTTTAGCATCAGTTGTTCAAAAAGCTCAGAGTAATTATTGCTGTAATTAGAGTAAATAACATTCAGAATTAATTACTATGTTGAAACCCCTTTCATTACCCCAGTCTACTTGCTTAATGATCAACACAGACATCTAAAACAGCTACATGACAAAAATAAACATGTTCCACGAGAATGAGGCTCACTCCCTCTGGGCCAGTCAGCGACAAATGCGTCACCTTGTTTTGATCTGTAATTATAGCTCCCCTCCTGGGCTGATCAATATCACTTTGAAAATGCTTCTACATAGTGGTGGAAAATGTAGCAGTGAGTTAGATACAAGCTAAAAAAATAAATAAACAAGCAAATGGCAAATTTGTAGTTTTGTGAAAATGTTGTGATGTGAGATACATCATTTTGTAACTTTCTAAGAAATCCACTTGGGGCAGTTTGACATATCACATGTAACAAATAAATGAGCATTATTACAGGAGACAAAATTATCCTCTATGAATAATGTTCCTATTGTTTCTAAGTGCATCTTCACACAGTATTTGCCTCCTGGATAAATTAATAGCAGTTTTTTTCAAGTGGCTCTCAGCTGAGAGGCCTCCAGTGAGAGCTGATAAAGCAACACGATTCTTATCAGAGCATTAACCCCTGCTGCTCCCAGAGTTTACACCCGCTCAGTGTATCAGGGTGAGGCTGTTGTGTGGACCCTTGGGGAGACAAATGTGGCCGATAAAGTTAAGTTCATTATCTGTTACTGACACATTTGGCCAGGGGTCAGGCTTTACCTAACCCCATGGGAGCCCTGCCGATAGGCCACTGCGCAACCTGGCTCTGCTGCAGCCCTGAATCAGATTGGAGGTTAATGACAAAAGCAGCACAAGAGGGGAGAAAGGAGCTCTTTGCCTCACCGGGAGAGAATAGGCACCCTCTCACTCTCCCCGGAGAGCCAACACTTGGCCCACACGACGAAGCCGTGACTCAGAAGAAAAAGAGCATGCCGCAAAATAAATATCATTAACCCACAATTAAAATCTTGTTCTCTGTCCTGACATCCTTTATTGTGCTCATATCTCTGTCCAATTACAACAAGCTGGAGTAATTACGGCTGCATTAAAAAGTAATGAAGTTATATGAGCAGCTCTTTCCACAGGGCAATCTGACAGAAGGTAGAGAGAGAAAGGGAAGCTGGCCGAAGACCTGCTCATCTTTTCCCATGAGGTGAAATGTCAACTAGATGACTCTGCAACACCAAAGAGCTTCCACAGTTCAGCTGATTCTCCCTCATGGCAAACTGCAATCAATCACTCTGCGACCCGGGTAGCCATTATTTTTTAGCTTTTTAACAGGTCAACATGATCTCGTAGCCATGGAGACAAGGTCTTGCCCAGAGGGCACAGGATATAAATTGCTGCCTGTGTTGTGCCCCTGTATTTGTAAAATGTGTTAACAGATTTGAGTCAGTAAGACATCATGCACTGGTCAAGTATATGCAGTGGGATAAACAATACATTTATATCTCTTTTGTTAAGGATTGTGAATGTTTTAATATTTAACTCACTATTATCTCTCCATATTTCTCTCTTGTTTCTCTCTCTCGCTCTCTCACTCTGTGTGTGTGTGTGCGCACATTTTTATGCATGATGTTGTGTAAACACACTTGTTTTTGTGTGTGAGAACAGGCGATGAATTGCCTGGGTGAGGCTGTTAAGTGAGGGTCAGAGATGAGAGCAAGGCAATTTGAGGCTGGAAATGAGTGATGTCCTTTCTCATTTGAGTGCCACAGAGGCCTCGGCCTCTCAGACGCCACCTCCTCTTATATGTCAACATGGCCATTGTGTTTCAGCTTCCCTCTCTTGTGTTGCTGTCTCTCAGTACATTGAAGACAAAGAAGACAAAGAAGAGAGGTAAAACAACAGTTAGCCACAGTGATTTGGAAATGAAACATTAGCCACGGCCTGTGAAGTGGAGGTAATCTCGCTTTAGAGGAAAAGACGGCAGATGAAAAAGAGAACTGGAAGAGAAAGGGGAGAGAAAAAATAAACAAAGAGAGAATCTGGATTCTCTGATAGATTGAACTTCTATCTAAAGTGCTCCACACATGAGTGGGAATTTGACACTGACACAGCACTGGTTTGGTCCTGCAGAAAGAGATTTCTTCTGAGGGAAACTCTCATATTCTCATGGATGAAAGGAGCATAGACAGTGGACAGAGCTAAAAAAAAAATACATCATAAAATAGATAAAACATGAGACAGGATGTTTTTTGTTTAGTTATGTTAGTATAAGTGCAGAGGGACATGAAAGGTGTAAAGCAAACATAGAGAATGACCAAAGCATAGTTCAAATTTGAAGTGAGGGCACTACAGGTGCACTGCAAGCACTTTCACCAAATGGCAAAAGATTTTTTAAAGAAAAAAAGGCTGAATAATTGCTTCAGAAAAATCCCACCCCCTCAAAGACATTTTTGACTCTACACATAATATCAAATTGTTCAGGCGCATTCAGTGTAAGATCATAGGCTTTTTTCTACAGCCTGGTTCGCAATTTTAGTTGATGTTTGTGTTGCTTTAATTGCATCTATTTTAGTAAGTCAAGTTTATTTTAAAAAAGAAAAGTAGAATATGCGTAATTGTGTAGTTTCTCTAAATATCATATATCATTAACAGTGCAAATATGATGTGATGGTCATTTTATTTTCTCCTTTATTTGAAGTAAACATAAACTTCTGAGGAAGACCAGCATGAAACTTGAATTGCCATTTCAAGTGAACTTTGTGACTGTATTGTGCGCTGTAATTGTACCAATTCAATTTTAACCTTTTTCTGTTCTGAACAACTTCAACTGTTCTGTGAAATTATTGCCTGCAAGATCTTAGTCAGTGATGTTCTTTGAAAAATACCTTTAAAAAAAAAAACTATTATATAAAGTTTTTCATCTGTTTTGTTTTGAATGTTATTTCATGCCACTGGCCTTTTGTGCCTTCTCGAGATTTGCCAGCTCCAGGGTCCATCACTGAGGATTTGAAACTACATTACTCAGGTATAAATGAGGGAATGTCAGCTAGGCCTGTCATGGTTGTCTGGCACACCTGGTACGGTCTTTTATTATTGAAGATTGTTTGGGATGGAGCAGGAACAATACCTGGCTAACAACACTCCACTACAATACAGAGAGAGACTTACAGTGACAGCAGCACAGATGACGACTGGGACTGGCAACACAGGTCAACAACAATGGATTCTTTGGTAAGCATCAATCAAGCTGCCGACCCTCTTGGGGCTGTGATCGAGCAGTTGTGTGTTGTTGTTGAGGGGCTAGTTGGGGATAGAGGTTGGCGGGGAACTGATAATGGGCTTCAGTGAATCACAAGAGATGAACCCCCGATGAGAGATGGAAGAGGGGGAGGAGATGAGAATGGAGGGGAGAGCAGCAGGGAAAAGGCGTTAGACAGCAGAAAAGGAAAGGATGAGCAAGGAAGCTCAACCCGGCCCTGCGTGCCGCCTCCTCCACCCATTTTCCCTCAGTCCCCTGCTGGATGACCAGCACACAGACAGCCAGGCACCATGACGGACATTCTCCTCCTCTAATGAGTCCCAGTCACAGCTGAACACACCGCTGTGCTTAACAGCACCAACAGAAGGGCCTGCCACCGTGAAAAACTGAGTGTCTGCTACAATCACAAACACCACAACAAATACACAATCAAATGAGGTCCTCCTGCAGTAGATCTCCAATATAATTAAGTCTGTTTGTGTCTTTGAATGTGTATAAGGACTGTTTTTTTCACCCTCTTGCCATTGCAAGTAACCAGGACACCTGCTGTGTGTTCTCAGCACGCACTCACTCTGCCTTGCTTTCGCCTCTTTGCCACCTGTTCTGACTTCTTCCTGAGTGGAGTCATCCAAGTGCCTACGCCAGATAGCAGCATATCACATAGGCAGGCTCTTTTGTGCCAGGAAGGGAAAAGAAATAAAGCTTGTATCATAGAGTGCTCACTCACATTTCACATATACTAAATCCATTCAGTAATCTCCTTATGCGTGTGACATGGTGCTATCAGAGGAGGTTGTTGAGGTAACTGTCAGGGAATTTGATGCGAGTTCCCTTGTCACAGTCACTTTGGTTCGCTCCCGTCACTCAGCCCGCTGTGCCCCGAGGGGCCGCTGACAAGAGCAGTATCGGAAGGCAGACGAATGGCTGTGAAGATGTCCTATAGAGGCCACTTACCCTAGATACAGGAGGCACAATGCAAATCTGCCATTTCACACTGGAAAGGCATTCATGCACATTCTGCTCTGGCTTGTGTGAACAGTCTTTGATCAAATAAGTGGCATTATTTTGTAGATCCGAGTCCTTGTTGCTGTATGTATATTGATTTTGTCCATCTTTGACATGTCTGACAGGGGGTGAGCAGTAATGTGAAAAATGACCACCCTCTCTGCCAGAAAGCCAATGAGGCAAGGCCAAAACACAACGGGGAACTTTACCATTAAAGCAACACCCTCTGCCCAGCCACATTATAGTCTATTATTTTTAAACCAGTGTCTCTTGATGCAACTGGCACTTACAAAAAAAGGATGTAGCAACTGCAACTCCAATTTTTCTCAACACCCTTTATACGTCAGCCCCAAAACACACACAGATGCAGGCATCACAGTGTGTGAGTGTAATCTAGCCCTCACCCAAAGTCTCCTGTGGGTGTCTGTGGTTTGCTGTGCCAGTGAAATGAAAGCAGGCCTCTCTAATAACAGTGAATTTAATACCAGCACTAGTCCCTTAATGAGAGTGCCCTGTGTTTGCTCTAGGCTCATATCCACAGCACCAGTGGGAGAGAAGGCGAGGAAGGGAGGAAGGAGGGAAATGTAGTTAAAATCTCCCATTAGCATCACCTCCAGGGCAAATATGTGCGCTCCCCAGGCAGAGGTGGGGGCGGTGGTTTGCATGTTGAGCGTGTGGTGGCACTGGGGGGCCACATGATGCCCGTCCTCGCCTGTGCACAGCTGGAGCTCCCCCGATGACAGCGTGTGCCACCATTAATAACATACAGAAATTACTGTGGCGCTTATTAGAAAACAGTGTGATACTGGAGATTGGATGAAAAACAATCTGCTACAATAAAGAAGAGAAGCCCTGAGAATGGACGGGAGTGATAAATGATGTAAAACTCAGAAATAGAAGATAAATTCAGTGGTCCTCCATATTATCTGATGGCGAGTGAGGACCTAGGCATAAAAGATCAAAGACGACTGTGGGAGTGTGAAATCATTTTGAGAGTGTGTATGTGCATATTTGGTGGGTGTATGTAATATTAAACTACATGTAAACAAGTGAGAGGGGAAAATAAGAGGAGGAGAAGGGAAAACTTGCAGATGAAAGTGTGACATCCAGTCAGGTGATAGAAACAGTTCCATGATGCTCAAACAATTAACGAGCAATGCTTTCGCAATTAGCACGTCGGCCATATCAAGGAACAAAACTAAACAAAAACAAACCATTGCAATCATCTCTGCTTTAATAGTCTTGGTGAGGTCCCCTGAGTGTTTACTAAACAGAGTGATTGCGGTGGAGATTTGAATATTTAATAACAGGAAGAGATTGGAGAGGAGCTGTGTCTGGGGAGAACAACAATCCGTTTGGACTCACTGGGCAAATGTGGGAAACTAGGCTGAGCTCATTGAGTTTGTCCCTGTGGTATTAATGAATTTTAAATGAATTTTAAAGGAATAGCCATAAATACACTTCGAAAACAGTGAGCGGGAGTGCTACTCTGCTTCATATGGTGACAGAACAACAGTCTCTTTACATTCGAAACTAGTGGTCTTTACAATGAAGGTGCCCTGAAACTACAGCTCTGAGTATTAGGGAGCAGACAGACAGATGTAAGACTTATCAGGATTGGAAAAACTCTCTAAGGTAGATTTGATAGAGACATTTATTCTCCGCCAGCTACAGTCGAAAAGCCCTCTCCTCTGGGGCACACGCATTTTCAACTCAATATATTTCTCAATCCAACACATCCATCATGTTGTGCACTTACAGGGATCAAACTCACCTACACATGTAAATTGGGTTAAAAAAACAAACAAAAAAACACCAAAAACAAAATATGAAGTTGCACAAGTTTTAAGTTCAGAGTTGTTTTTGAACTTGTATCAGACCAGCAACAGACTCACCACACCTATTAAAACATCAAAACACCACCAGTGTACAACCTCTGCAACTGGAGGAGCGCTGTGTATCTTTAACCTCAGTCCAGGGATGTTACCATAGAAACTGTTTAGATATTTTTTAATTACATGCAAGTGCAACACACACGGATCAACACAAGAAAAATCGTGCACTTTCTATTGTGTTTTCAATTTAAAATGTCTCAGCTTTTAATTAAGTCATTTTACAGGAAAAAACATGTTTTGACAGTAATTAAAAGTAATTAACATATGTATTTGCTACATTAGAGGGTTTGAAAACTATCTGTTCAATCAGTGTTTCCCATTTTTTCAAATAAACCTTCATTAACACTACCAGTAATGGTAAGATGTGTCAAAAGTGTTGATTTGCATGTACTGTAAACTGGAAGGTTTTCTAAATAGTTTTAAAGTTGCCTTTTGTAGATTGTGGTCAAGTTTGCAATTATTCATAGTTTTCAAGTGACGTCACATCATTATACAGCTGTGCCAACCTGGAAGAGAAAGCTCTGCTTTTTTCTTCTTTCTTCTTCACTCAATTTCACAAGAACAAATAAAGAAAAGAAAAGCACTTCACAAGAACTCACTGCTTCTAACCGTGTCATGCAGGTGCAGTGGCTAAATGCACCAATCCCCCTTCTTCAGCAACTCAGGTTGTCAGTGGAGGGTCATTTAAACTGACCCTGGAAATAGGTTTGTCATAAAATCAAAAATAGTACTGCTTTGTCACTACTGCCCCAGACTGCAGTGAACCAAAAGCTAATGACCCAGGGATCAATGTTAGGTAGCTAGCCAGCATTAGCTAATAAGCACTCACCATTGCTTTGACACTAAAAAATATCTTACCCTTTACCTCCCAGAAGGCAGTGTTATTGATCCATCTAGAAACTACTGTCTGTACTTTTGCATGCTTTCTTCTGGTGGCAGTGAATGGGAAACTTTCTCGACAAGACAATATATAAAAGATAACCAAATTGGAGCTCTGGCAGGGACTGCTGTTTTTAGTAATTGAAATACTGCAGTGAGGTTGTATATGGATAGCAGGTGCTGAAAATTTGCAGACTGTTACATATATTTCTTTTTTTCTTCTTTTCAAAATATGTGTGGCTTGAAACAGTTGGAAAATTAACAAGCCTGTGTGCAGTTGTATAGAGTACACAGTGTCAGCTGGTATAAAGGTACTTTCAGCTGCTCCCTTGTCACAAGGGGTCACCACAGCAGGTAGCACCACATGTTTGATTTGGTTTTACACCAGATGCCCTTCCTGCTGCAACCCCAAAGGGGTTGGAATCAAACCAGCAACCTTTCACTTGTCAAACAAATGTGTAAACCACTACACTATGGAGCCACTGATATGCTGGAACATATTCTGCTCGCGCCATGTGCCTGAAAAGTATGAATAAAGGCAAAAACTGAAAAACACTTGCTTTTTGTTATTGAAGTTGTGTGCTAACTAGTGTCCAGAAATTTTAAATAAAAAAATCAGTCGATGCTGAGTGTCAACAAGCCCAGGCCCCTGCCTTTGTCTCCCGGCCAACTCACAGTGCACCCTACCCCAATGCCTATCCCCATGAGTGGTGGACTCAGAGGGTGGCAGATCCATGTTAATTGTTTGTGCTGTGCCTGGCCAACCCCCATGAACTGAGGCCTGACCATCAGAAGCTTGCATGTGAGCTCCCCTCCTGGTTCTGGCTCCAGGAGGGAGTACAGCTGCTACTCCTCTGCTTCGAAAAGAGCTAGTTGAGGTGGTTCAGGCATCTGGTTAGGATTCCTCCTGGAGGTTTTCCGGTCACCCCCAACTCAGAGGAGACCCCAGAGTAGACCCAGCACCCACTGGAGAGATTATATATCACATCTGGCCTGGGAATGCCTTACGATCCCCCAGGAGGAACTGGAAAGTGTTGATGGTAGCAGGCTAAGCAGATACCATGCTTAGCCTGCTGCCACTATGACCAGACTTCAGATAAGCAGAAGACAATGGATGGATTACATAAAAAAAACAAAAACAAAAAACAAAAAAAAAAACACGCTATAAATTCTTTTCATTAGCAGAGCAGAGCTGGCATTGTTATATATCACCATTAAGCAATCTTTACCAATCATTAGTCATTGCAGCAAATGTTCCAAAATGACATATGTTTATCTTCAAGTGGTTGTGATACTTATAATGGGAGCAAAGGAGAAGGTCATTGCTCAAGGTGATACTGTTGCAGAGCCATAATGTTCATGTATGGAGGAGGTCAGTGTGAATAAATGGAGACCATTGTTCATTTCCTCTTCAAACTGACTCTGCACTGTAGTATAGCTTTTATGTGGTCCATACAGTCACAACACATTAGAGGGCTCAAGGATGTCCACGGTGAATCTCTTGTTTACTCCCCACTCTTCTGTAACCATACAATAATATTAACCACATATTTATTATTGTACAACCATGATGGTCTTCTAAGTTTATCAAAGCTCTGCTTTAAACACGAGTAGCATATCTGCTGCTTACAGAAACTCAGACAGACATGACTTTTAAATAACACATATTCCAATAAAACACAGTTAAATGTTGGATGCATGAACAATGCACGCCGCCATATGCACACAAACACATACGGACAAATTTGCACGTACACACTCACTCACACACAGAGTGAGACGATTTCTTGCAATTCCAGTCCAGGTCTATTAGGCAGGCATCAGGCATTCGCTGTGGGCCAGGTCTGGCTGGGCTCCCAGGTTAGAGGACGTCTCCTCCTGGCCCTCTCTTACCATCTGCTCTGTCCAGAAGGCCTACACCACTAGGGGGGGAGGAGGGAACTGCCCCACCAGATACAACCCAGAGGAGAGAAGAGGGAGGGGAGGATGGCACTGAGGAGCAGGGAAGGGTGGTGTGAGGAGAGATGGGGATAGAAGTGTTCAAAGGGCTGGAAGAGGTGTTGGAGGTGGTTGGTGGCAAGACAGGCAGGGCAGGGTAGAGCTCATGTGCCATCAGGGGAGGTACAGGGTCGTCTGTTACCTGTCCACCTCTAACCAAAGCCATCTGCTGCAAGGAGAGAGGGGAGGTAGGGGAGCAGACACCTGGAAAAAATTGGTGAAAAGGTGAAAAAAGGTGCTGATGTGAGATCTAAATTTGTGTTATTCATTTAGGGTTTAATTAGCATTTCATATTGTTCTCAGACTTTTCTGTTTTTCTAACAAGGCAGGCTAATTAAAAAGGAGAAAGGTAATTGAGAACAGGAGGAAATAATATTAATGATGGATTGAGTGGGTGAAGGAGTGAGGGAAGGAACAAGAATGCTATTATTCTTTCTGCATGGATATGAGAGTTTAATTGGACACTGTGCTTTTGACTGGGCAGATGTAGGTGCAGTTGCTGACGCAGGGAGTTTTGGAAAAATTGAGTTTGAAACAAGAGGGAAATTTCTTTGCTGAGAGATGGAGCGATATGGGAGAGCTAACACAGGACAAAGAAACAGGCAGTGAGCTTCATCTGAACATTACTTTCTACCCACTGCCAAATCCTATTCCAAATCACATACACAGAAACACACAGAACTGGCAAAATAAAATTTATCACAGCATTGCATACAGGCTTCTGATTTTTCATCCACATAATTCACACTTCAGGAAAATGCAGTAAGGATGCCCATATACAGAATGTATATATCTCACAGCTGTGTAGTCCTTTTGTCCTGCTCATCTGTGGCTCCATCCGAGTCAATCACAAGGTAATGGACTAAACACACCCTTTTAAAGCTGTTGAGGTCTGCATTGCTGCAATGTGTATTTATATTCCTGGTAAGGTGCACATCAGGCTACAGCGCAGCCTATAGCGTAATGTACAGAGCTATGCCATAGCCTAGGCTGTAGACTTAACGCAGTACTATAAATCAAGCATCAGAGATTTAACAGGTGAATTGGTGGTGGGACTAAACGATGGACAGAGCTTCTCTGTGCATTTACGCAGCAACACATCCATCAAATGCTGAAAAAGTTGACATTAGAAAAGCTTTAGCTGCTCTGCAGAGACCATGAGATCACTGTATTATCATTATAGTTTCTCAAATAAAATTATGACACATGTCAAACAATTTGTTAAAAAATAAACAGAATTACAATAACTAATAAAACAAAAAATTCACTGGTAATAGACATCTTAAGAACAAGCATAACAGACTGATAGAGGAAATGCTTCATAACTAACAAAGTATTCTGAACTACTTTAGCAGTTCAGAATGCAAGTATAACATTTGTGTGCAGTTCTCATCATGGTCACAGATACCATCAAAATTTGTTGAGGAGCTGGAAATTGATGTGGAGTGTGTGCTGCTGTACCACTGGCCCTGACAGACTGCAGCATGACAGGACTTTCACTCACCAACCACATTACCACAGGCACCACTTCTACTCATTTCTCAAAAAAATGAACAGATATTGATGATGTTCTTCAAAAAACAATCCCAAGAGATTTCCATCATATCATTTATCATCTTAGTACAATTGTTGACAAAAATCTCAAAATGCATACACTTTTTTGGCATAACAATCACTTTTAAACAAATAAACATGATTTACTAACCTTTTTAAAGTATGCATATAACTCTGTTATTGTTAGTCTGCTCCAGGACAATGAGTCCAGTCATCAAATAGTTTGTCAAGTGGTGTGAGGAGTTCCATCTTTAATCTAGGACACAAGATATGATAACTGATTTTAGAAGACAGGCCCATAAACAAGAGGTCAGTGTCCATTAAGGGTCAGTAAGTAGAATGTGTGCAATCAGCATGCTAACAATGTGAGGTTGTGAGGACAAAGGTACACCAGGGTCTGTCCTTTTTCCAGGGTCTGACAATCTTATTTTATCACGCTTTTATGTTTATTCTTTTGCACTGGTGTCATCGTTTGGGTATTATTTGTAAAGAACAGAAACTCACTATGTCAAATTGTTAAATGGTCCTGTGGGCTGACTGGCAAGTCACAGCTTGAGCCAGAATCTCTGTATACCAGGTAATTCCAGTGGTTAGGTAGCTGAGTGGACTGAAACTACTCTTCAACGACTCTGCTCTTAAAGTTTCTATATTGCTTATTCTGAATACTCATTTCCTGGCTTAATTTCCTGGCAGTAATTCAATTCAATTCAATTCAGTTTTATTTATATAACAATAGTCGTCTCTAGGCGCTTTGTATTTTAGGGTAAAGACCCTAAAAATTAGACAGAAAACCCCAACAGTCAGACGACCCCCTATGAGCAAGCACTTGGCAACAGTGGGAAGGAAAAACTCCCTTTTAACAGGAAGAAACCTCCGGCAGGACCAGGCTCAGGGAGGGGCAGCCATCTGCCGCGACCGGTTGGGGATGAGGGGAAACAGAAGAGAGCAGAGGGAGATAGGACAAAAGACACACTATGGGAGAGAGACAGAGTTAATAATAACTAATGATTAAATGCAAGTGGTGTATAAACACATGGAGAGTGAAAGGAATTGAGGAAGAGGAAGTGCTCAGTGCATCATGGGAAGCCCCCAGCAGCCTAAGCCTATTGTAGCATAACTAAGGGATGGTTCAGGGTCACCTGATCCAGCCCTAACTATAAGCTCTATCAAAAAGGAAAGTTTTAAGCCTAATCTTAAAAGTAGAGAGGGTGTCTGTCTCCTGAATCCAAACTGGGAGCTGGTTCCATAGGAGAGGGGCCTGAAAGCTGAAGGCTC
>VUQI01019474.1:0-10152 GCA_015106735.1 Paratilapia polleni | reverse complement strand
AAAGCTACAAGCCTTGTACTCCAAATAATAACATACATGTCCAATTTAGTCTTTGTTAAGTATTGCTCAACCTTTGTTACAGTTTTTTTTTTTTTTCTTTTTTAATTTTGATACTTGAGTTCACACAAAACAAAATATAGGAAGGAATTTTTTAAAGCCAGTGATGGTCAACTTTCCTGTAATAAAACAAATAATTGCTGCTTGCTGATCTAAACAAATACAGCTTAGTAATGCAAAGTGTAACAGTACAGTCAGACAGAAATCATCTTCTTCTTTTGGCTGCTCCCATTAGGGGTCGCCACAGCCTCTATCTCACCCTATCCCTAGCATCCTCCTCTGTCACACCAACTGTCTGCATAGCCTCCTTCACTACATCCATGAACCTCCTCTGTGGTCTTCTTCTTTTCCTCCTGCCTGGCAGCTCTATATTCAACATCCTTTGTCCAATATATCCTCTATCCCTCCTCTGTACATGTGTGTACAGTCAGACAGAAGAATTGTAACTAAAACAATTTCAGTGTATCATAAAACCTTGTTTGGATGCTCACTGATGTACTATTGTTAAAACTGAGACAATAGACAATATCCTGGCACGTTCTCAGAGATGTGTACACTGATGTTTTCCTGCATAGAGGAATTTTTGGTGCCACCCAAAGATATTTTAGCCAGGCCAAAGAAAAGGTGGAATAAAACTGTTTCTTTAATTGCATTTTTGGATTAAGGATTTATTCACTCAAGCATAAAAGACATTTTTGTATCTAAAAAGGTCACAAATACAGTAAAATAGATGGACAGATTCCTGTCAAATACAGTAACACAGAGTCATTGACCTCACTGTAGCCAGACCAGTTCTGCTTACTGCCATGTAATTCCCATCACCCCGCATTTTAATTATGAATATAAATTATTTTGTATCACACATTTTGTCCCAGGCCTGAAAAGGGGACACTTTTGAAGTAAATAACTTTCTATGACTGACCTGGAACTTGCCCGGGTTTTGCTCCCTTTTCACTTTGCCCCCAGACAGGTAGAGCCAGGCTCTGCCCCGCAGGGATGGAGGGATCCCCTTCTGACAGCGCTCTTTCACCTGTCATACAACACATGGACAGTTACTGAAGAAGAAGCAGTATAAAACCTTTGGTTATAATTAATACAACTGATTACATTTACAGTTTACAAAGCAGACCTTCTTGTGTTTTTTGGCCATCCACTTGTCCCAGCTGTTGAGCATCTCCAGCCATTTTACCTCCCGCAGTCTCAACACCTCTATGGGGACCTCTTCAGCACTGTGGAAGAGGAAACAATTAAACTCATAAAGGCAAACAAATTGTTCTAAGCCAAACTGACAATGGCTGTACTACTCTCCGTCACATCCCTGTACATTTGACAGGGGAATCTTGTTATCATAGAGGGCAGGACTGAGGCTCATCTCTTCCTTGTACATGTAGGAAACTTACCTCAGGCAAAGCAGTTAAACACTGGCCATCAGCAAAGAAGTGGAAGGAAAACAGGAAGCTGTGGGAGAACTTTCCCCTTGTTCAGCCCACTAGACCCTCCTACACAAAACATTCACTAATATCTCACTTCACCTCAAAGCTATTGAAAACCAGAGCTGTCAATTTGACACACTTCTATAAAAAACAAACCTGGTCTACTTATTTAGAGGACTAACTTTACAGCTTACTACAATGCAGTTGTTAAAGAGAACTGAAAAGCTGCCTGTCATACTAAACTTATTTAATAATCCTGAAAAATAGGATAAGGACAAACTGCGTGTCTCCACCTCCAAACTTTTGTAAAGTCCAAGGTGAGCTTTAACAGCAAGGAAGATAGACAAACCAGGCCCAGTATAAGAAAAATAGGATGGTATGCTGGTCCAAAAGTGAAAGCTACTTTTGAGGCAGAACTCAGATCCACGTTCTTCCATTTAAAGGGGACCTACTGTGCTATACAAACACAGTTACAATTGCAGATACACATACTGGCCAAAGTTTCAAATAACAAGGTCACCATATGTGCAAGTAATCCCTGTGAGCAAAAACCTCAGGATTCAGACTGCACCAAACACTGTTTCAGCCTGTTTTTCTACTCTTGGCTCTGTATGATATCACACAGAGGTGTCAGTGTGACCATAAAATCTACCTCCTGTTCAAACCTTCAGTTTACAGTGGGCAGCCAGTCAGAAGAAAGCTGGCTAAAAAAGGAGCATGTCTTTAAAGGGAGAAGAGCTACAAAGGCTTCTTTGAGACAGAGGCTGAATTGAGGGGGTGCACCAAGGCCCAGTATAAGAAAAATAATGATTTTGAGCTGTGAATCATGTAAATGTGGCTCCTTTGGCGCCATAGGGTTGGAGATCCCTGATGCCAAAATGTTACCAAAATGGCACTTCCAGGTGATTCATTTTTCTATGTTTACTTTGGTCTAATATAAATAAATGAATGAATGAATGATGAGATGAAAGATAGGGGGAACTTGTGCTGGTCGCCCTGATAGGATGGAGAGTGAAGGTGGAGAGGGCAAATTTAGCATAACACATAGAAGCACAAAAAATACATGAATACATGATTAGTGCTTCCCAACCTCCCTGACTTCCTTTAAATCAATGTTTAATTAACCCACAATGGTTACTACAGTGACATGAAAAATATACAGATTTTCATTTTGTACATAAGAGTGTTTAGTGATTTTCTGTCTTGTCCCATTAACTCTGTCTGGCACCAGAAAGAGTAAATATGGTGAGAAGATTAGTTGGACCTTACTGGAGGTAAGGTTAGGAACCACTCAGGGACAAAGAGGAAATTTGAGGGTTTAGAACAGGAGTGTCAAAACTGCCCCAACAAAGTGTAAATTGTGAAAATTGCAGTGAAGTCATTAATAACTCCTATTTTTCAATCACTCCTGTTGTGGGGATGCCAGCATTACAAATCAAGAGTGAAAACATTTGGAAAATCAAAGTATTTCCAGAGCCATCCATCCATTTTCTTCCGCTTATCCACTTTAGGGTTGCGGAGGGGCTGGAACCTATCCCAGATGTCATAGGGCAAGAGGCAGGGTACACCTTGGAGAGGTCACCAGTCTATCACGGGGCTAACCCATAGAGACAACCAACCATTAACACTAACAATCGCACCTACAACCAAATAACCTAACGTGCATGTCTTTGGACTGAGCAGAAGCCAGAGTGCCAGGAGAGAACCCACGCAAGCACAGGGAGAACATGCACACTCCACACAGAAAGGCCTCAGCTGCCTGGTGGATTCAATCCCAGGACCTTCTTGCTATGAAATGACAGTGCTAACCACTGCACCAATTTGCTACCTGTTCTGTGCTTTTCTGTATCAATGCCAATAAGGAAAATGCACCACAGAAGGAATGCAGTCTCTCTCTTTACGATGCCAGAGAGTTGCTGAGCAAGAACCCAGTCAGAACCCAGAATTCAGATTGGAAACAAACCCAAAGGGGATTACAGTTTGGGATGAACACAGAGGCAGTTCCATTTGAGAGCTGGAATCAGATTGTCCAACCATATCAATCGCACACCTCCAAGCTTATCAATTCCTTTTAACAACGCTGGCAAAGCAGTGACGTCAAACTCACTGCAGTCTACACAGTTGCACACACGAGTCACATACACTGGTGTTTCTACACTGTGGTCAGACACAAAGATAACACAACAGTTGTGTTGATGCTGAAGAACATATAGCAAGAAACAAGAACACCACTGGTATCAAAACAATGTTATCAATGCTCATTTCTAACAGGACAGTGGTATAAACAGTGGAGTATTTTGCAACAAAGATTACATACATTTTTCATCCACATACACAACTAAAAACTCATAACATATGCAGGCTGCGACAGGGTCGAGAGGTCAGTAGAGTAGTCTCAGCTTCACTTTGAGGTGTGAAGGGTCAAAAGTCAAAAATGTTGGGAACCAGTAAGTCCAGGTGAGGCTGAATTAATGTACAAAGGAGTCTGCTAACCATTAACAGTTTAAACTCATCCAACCTTTGCTCTTCTTTACAAGCAAAACAGGCTCGATACACTTTAATAACAATCATTACACCGTCAGTGGAGCAAAGAAGCTCTCTGAGGGACCGAGAAGACTAACCTTTTTCTTCACATTTACCGTCATTAACCAGCCAATAATAAGACTGAAAACACTATTAAACACTTCATTCATTTCTTGTACTACATACAGTATGAGCGATATAAAAGGTCACTTACGAGTCACCGGATAACTGCTGGGCTCCTCCTGTGAATCCGTACTTGTCCACCTGGGTCTCTCCGGAGACGACATTGCCGTTTACCTTTGGATCGGATCCGTGCGAGGTGCCTGTCCCATTCTCTGTCAACTTCTCTGTGCTGCTCCGCAAATTAAATCCATCGCTCTGCTCCGTTTTTGCCATTGAGCCAACATTTATCGTAGCAGAAGCCGCCTACGGGGTGTTCACACAAAAAAAGCTGACACTTTTACGCCCTCTATGAGAACTGTCACAGCCTGCTAGCTACGGTTGCTACAGAGATAGCTGCTAGCTCGCTAATGCTAAAACAGCCACTTAGGTAGTTTTTTTTTCTGTCAATCCTCCTCTCTTCGGCCACATAATTAATGTTCCTCTCACACAATGACCCGCCTCGACACACGCTAAATTAGCAGCACAGTATCTGTTAGGTAATCCCCGAAAGTTAGCATGCTAGCATCACACAACTGTCAGCTGACACACACCTATTTTCTCTGTTGTCAGCAGGAATGTGAGTTAGCTGCTAGCCACTAGCCACAAGGAAGCTGCCTTGCCTGGGGCAGATTAGTAAACAAAACCATCCATGGCATCTTGTGATTCCCTGCTGCCACCTAATGCTGGAAATCACACATGAAGGTACAGTTACCAATTTTACTGAACCACTCATAATTAGTAGTTTCTCTCTATTAAATAATTGTACATTTGAAAGTATATTAATATTACAAGTGAGATGTGAGATGAATGAGTGAAGTGAGATGAGTTATCATCTTTCCAAAGACAGCACTTCTATTATAGTAGTGGTAGCAATGAAATACTAGTAGTTACACTATAAAGAGCAAAGTGTTAGGTAAACACCTTGCATTCAGTCATAATGCAGATTAACACAATTAGTGTCTTATACTGGCATATATTTGGATTTTTGATGCATTAAAATGTAAGCAGCTTGTTCCTGTTGTAGCTGCTGAAGAACAGTGTCATTTATATTACTTTATATGCTGCTAGGTAGTTTACTTCAATGCAGATTTTATTTTCTGAATCATATGCTTATTGTGCAAAATCATAAACTGCAAATTACCTACGAAATTTAGATGTAAAATAAATGTGATGGACCCCCTTTTTGCCTTCAGCACTGCCTTAATTCTTCATGGCACAGATTCAATAAGATACTGGAAACATTCCTCAGAGATTTTGGTCCATATTGACATGATAGCGTCACACAGTTGCTGCAGATTTGTCGGCTGTACATCTATAAAGTGAATCTCTCGTTCCACCACATCCCAAAGGTGCTCTATTGGATTGAGATCTGGTGACTGTGGAGGCCATTTGAATACAGTGAACTCACTGTCATGTTCAAGAAACCAGTTTGAGATAATCTGAGCTTTGTGACATGGTGTGTTATCCTGCTGGAAGCAGCCATCAGAAGATGGGTACACTCTGGTCATAAAGGGATGGACGTGGTCAGCAACAAGGCTGAGGCATTTAAATGATGCTTCATTGGTACTAAGGGGCTCATAATGTGCCACAAAAATACCTTAGCTGGAACGAGTGTAAATTTTAGTTACTGTTTTCTTCCTATCATTTCAAAGCAGTCTGGCCATTTTTGCCCAGAGAACTGCCACTCACTGCATATTTTCTTTTTAGGACCAAACTCTGTAAACCCTAGAGATGGTTGTGTGGGAAAATCCCAGCAGATCAGCAGTTTCTGAAATACTCAGACCAGCCCATCTTTCACCAACAACCACGCCACATTCAGTCACTTAAATCACCTTTCTTCCTCATTCTGATACTCGTTTGTCTTGACCGTGTCTACACGCCTAAATGCACTGAGTTGCTGTCATGTGACTGGCTGATTAGATATTTGTGTTAACAAGTAGTTTATCAATTGTACCTAATAACTTACCTAAAAGTGTATTTTTATCAGTATTAGTGCACATGTAGTGAACATGTATGTAAACATCAAACTTTAAACATAAATTATGGCATCAAGAAAACACCAAAACAAATTTAGTATAAATACTAGGTTCTTTATTTAAATATTGTACATATTTTAAAACATATTTACATAAATTAGACCTGCATTGTCTCACTGTAGACATAGGTGTATCTTTCAAACGCTTGCTGGAAACAGGACAATCATACCATACAGACTGCAAAAGCACCTTTGAGAACGGCTTTACAAGAGAAAAAAGACATGTCCACGCTTCATTTACATCAAACACCGGGCAACACGGCAGGGACGAGACAAGCTTGCAATGACAGGAAAGGCCTCTTGATTACAGGTCTAGATATTTGTTAAGGCTGAAACTGTGCTCACCCTCATACTGTAAATTCACACCTCCTCCTCCTCCTCGTGCATAAGGGTTACAACATCTCTCTGCCAAATATAGGGCTATATTTGAGAAACAGACAATTTTTACACAAGCCATTCTTAAAGATAAGAAGAGCCTAAAACGATGAGAAATTAACTTTGTACAAAAAAAAAAGAACAGTAACTAAAACAGAAATGCAAAAACACTTGTAGACAGCAGGACAGATATGCAAATAATTGCCTTCATTATGTCTGTGAGGAAGAAAGACCAGCCAAATTTGATGTAAAACATGGTCATTGTAACACAAATTGCTGCCAAATTGCATGTACAAACTATGTGTACAATCCTGCTCGCTAGTAGGAAAATGCACGGTGGACCAGTGGATTCAAGTATGGCAGCAACAGTATAATATCTACCATGATTGTTAAATGAACACCACAGTGACAACTCTTTACAGTGGAGCTTACAGAGCTGTGCCCTAATCATGTACTTATGGCTTTCTTTCTTTGGTTTTTTTTAAACCTGTCTTATAGTCACTTACAGATAACCAGTCACATATAACTTAAACCAGGAATATGATACAACTTTAGGCATAGAAAATACATTTTAATGTCACTCTGAACATTTACACATATACCTCTGGCCATCACACGCATATCTGAGCACAAGAAACTTAGAGTATTGCTGCATGATGTTTGTGTCAAAAAAGTGTAATGATATAGACAAAGAAAATGTGTCTTTGGTGCACATGCTTTTAAACTGTAAAGAGTTTGTCCACACCACTTAGGTGAAGCGTTAGACCCTCATAACCAGAACAGTATCACCAGTGTTTTTGAATAATGTAGTTTGGTGAAATCCAGCGCACACGCTTACGCACTCATCGCAATCACGGTGACCACGTTCATGTAAATCAAGTCATACGAGCCGTACGCAGACATGTGAAGAACAAAAGAAGCAGCAAGCAAATGAAACAGGGAAATAAGGGACTGAGAAACAACATTTTAAACACACCCACACAATGCACATCTGATTCTTTTTAAGATACCTGGAACTTTTAGTCATCCATGGGACTTATTTCACATCAGCAGATGCTTCAGTCTGTAGCTTTTAAAACAAAATAAGGTTAAAAAATACATCTTTTCCTTTAAATTCGTTCCTGACCTATCACTGCAATTGTAAGCATTCCCAGATGCTAGCTTCATCTTTATAAGAAATACAAACATTAAATACAACAACTTCTCAACTGTATGCCACGCAACCAGTCACACGTTCTAACAACCTCTCTGCCACACAAGTGCTTCAGAGATCAATCTCAGGAAAAATCTTGTTCATTTCAAGCAGAAGCGTGGGATTGATGAAGCTCACCTCAAGATTAGTATCTGTACACGAAAATATATTTATGAGAGCATGTGTGGATCTTCCGCAATAGTAATGAAATTGCTCTTTGCTTTAACAACCAATTCAAAGACAACAGAAAGGCCGGAACACAGTTCTAAAAACAAAAATATTTACAACTTATCAGGAGGTGCAGTTCCCTCAGCCAAGCGACCAAACCTGATTAACCTTCACACGAAAGCTTTAATAAGTGTTACAGTTTATCTTTACAGAGTTTTGATCGGAGCAAAGACACTTAATCCCGAGTCTTACATTTCATTCTCAAACAACATCCCAGCATCAGTTTCCTCAGTCTAGTCTACATACTTTGTTCAAACACATTTACCACATGAAACAGAGACCAATAGCCTGGTTCAATAGTCAACTCACTACCCTCTAAAGAATCCAAACCCATGGCTTACTCTTTATCCAATTTTGATACCAGATTTTAAAGCCTACAGGGAATCCATCTGTCCTGGGCTGTCTTTCAGTCACATCATCTAAAAAGTGTTGATGCTACAGGATGAGACGTGGAAGAATAAAAGGCATCCGCCAGCCCGTCTCTCTCTGCTCCTCCTGCATCATGACGAACATGGAAAAACATCCTAGCTGCCTGCCTTCCTCTCAACCACTCAAGCACCAAAACAAAACAGTGGAAGAAAACGAAATGTTACACAGGTGGATGTCGGCCGCGCTGTAAGGAGTGTGTTGTGTTGGTGGGCCTCCCCTCTCAGCTCACAGGACGCAGTGCATTTCGGGAGGGCCGCAGGTGGAAGACTCAGGCAGGTGGCGAGGAAGGCTCAGCCCCAGAGAAGCACACTCACTCACACACACGCACACACACACATTTTAGTCTGTGTATTCAGCCACAATAGAGAGCAGCACCGTGATGTCATCTGGCTTCCCACCTGCAGAGCAAGAAAACAAAAAGCAAAAGAAAGTGAGGAAGTGTAATCACCAATTCATGCAAAGTACTCCTTTCAAATACAAGACCTCCTGCATGTAGAGAACAATGACCTTCATGACAATACAATGACCAGCGTGAAAAAATTGTAGTGATATGTTTGGTCTTGGCTCCAAAACAGTAGTCCTATGCCGCACTGCTAGAGACTAAAGATGGCCTGGGACAAAAATCTGACAGTGAGAAATTTAGGATGACCATCTCACAGACTGACTGCTGCTCCAACCTACATGTACTAACCACCAATGGGAAACCAGCATGGAAAACATATGCAACAACTTGACACATCACCCAAAAAAAAGTAATAGACCAAGGTAAAATGTGCCAAACGAAATGCATGGGATGCCTACAAAGAAGAAAAACCGGTTGTACCAGCAAAGCTTTGTCTCATGTTTGTTTCATGTCTGTTATTATGACCACGCCAAGGACAACACAGCAGAGGAATTGCAGATGTATGTCAGAGCCTCAGTAGGTATCATCATATAGTTAAACTTATCAAACAATACTGTAGCTAAGTTTATTACATCCATGCCATATATGTGGCTTGAAATACAATACTGTGCAAAAGACTTGAGCCACCCCTCATTTCTTTATATTTTGCTAGGAAAACGGGAAATAGGTGCAGCGATTTATTGAAACATGCGCAAACACACATGGAAATACAGTATATAAGGCAAAAACTGAATTTGTACAATTCTAACAAGCTTCAAAGTCAATATTAGGTATGACCACCTTTATTCTTCAACTCTCAACTCTTGTATACTCTTTATAGTTAGGGCTGGATCAGGTGACCCTGAACCATCCCTTAGTTAAGCTGCAATAGGCCTAGGCTGCTGGGGGCTTCCCATGATGCACTGAGATCTTCCTCTTCCTCACTTTCTTTTACTCTCCATGTGTTTATACACCATTTGCATTTAATCATTAGCTATTATTAACCCTGTCTCTCTCCCATAGGTGTGCCTTTTTGTCCTGTCTCCCTCCGCTCTCTTCTGTTTCCCCTCACCCTCAACCGGTCGCAGCAGATGGCTGCCCCTCCCTGAGCCTGGTTCTGCTGGAGGTTTCTTCCTGTTAAAAGGGAGTTTTTCCTTCCCACTGTTGCCAAGTGCTTGCTCATAGGGGGTCGTCTGATTGTTGGAGTTTTCTGTCTAATATTGTAGGGTCTTTACCCTAAAATAAAAAGCGCCTTGAGGCGACTGTTGTTTTGATTGGGCGCTATATAAATAAAATTGAATGCTTCGCCTTTTCACCTCCAGACCAAGAACATCTA
>VUQI01019473.1:21902-37515 GCA_015106735.1 Paratilapia polleni | reverse complement strand
AAAAAGATTATTATCTTCCCACATTCATTATTATTGTCAAAGTAATTTCCTGTTAAATTAGTGAGAATAATGCTTTACAAGTATTGCTTTTTTTTTTTATTAACTTTTAATATTTATTTTCAGACTCCCAGGCATTGCTTCCATCCAGTTTTATTGTGAAGGTACACTGCAGCATATTTCCACTTCAGCTCCCCTACTTGCTCCAACAATCACTAACACAGATATGTATGTATACATTTGGATGTTTTTTTTTTTTTTAGACTCTGCCTTATCAACTGCTCAACACGCCCATAAAGTCTTTCTCCTTGATCGATGGCTTGGCTGCGAGTCGCATGAACACCTGATGTGCTAAGACAATCACATCCTAGAGTGAATGCAAACAACATGTACTACCTGTCCACATGAGATCATAGGTTGTCTGCTGCCAATTCTGACACAACTCTGCATATCCATGGCTCTGCTAATCACGCACCTGCCAAGACACAAAGTCCAACATCCTGTGAGGTGTTCCACCTCATTTTTCTTTACATGTTGGCAGGCAGTTTGTGTCGTAGTCCCTCTGAGTCTTTTCCGCTGAGTGACAGCTGAGGGTCTTTTTTTCCACCTTTAGGGGAAGTGGATTTGGCAGGGGAGTCTGCATGTGCTGACTGGGTGGGTGCAGTGGTGGATGCTTGTGTGGTCTGGACAGGGGTGGAGGGTGTAATGAGTTTTGAGGACTGGGTAGGAGTAGCCACGGTGCTTGGTATTTGTTTTGGGGGGTTAGAAGATGCTGACTGGACACAAGGTGAGCTGGTGGTGGTGGTGGTGGTGGAGGAGGGTGTAGAAAGAGAGGAGGGGTTAGTGGAGCTCTGGTTTGGGCATAAGGTTGTTGAGCAGGAGGTTGTTGATGTGACTTGTTTGGCAGTAGAGCTTGGAGTAAGGACAGGAGATGTTTGCTTTACAGGATGAACTGAAAAAGTTACTTTAGTTGGAGCATTAGTGCTAACAGGTGTTAGGGAGGGAGTTGAAGTCTGGGTTGGGGTAAGGGGTGAGGCTTGTTTTGGGATCTGGCTTGAGGTGGGGGCTCTAGCTGTGTTGGACACAGAGGGCTGGAGACAAGGTGTTGGACTGTGGCATTTACTCAAGGAGGGGATAGATGTAACAGGGATGGGAGATGAGGAAGGTGTTGGGGTAAAGGTTTGGGTAGGAGTAACTGGTGTGCTGGTTTGAGTAGGAGTTTGGGAGGGGGTAGAGTTTCGGGTACGGGTTGTTTGAGTGGGAGAAGGGACTGGAGTCAGGACAGGACTGGCACCAGACAGTGGAGAAGCAGGAGGTGGTGTGTTGGATGCCTTGGCTCTGGGGCTCTGGGGATGGGGTGGTGAAGAGGAGACCAAAGAGGAAGGTGGAGAAGAGGATGTAAGGGAGGATCTGGTCCCATAAGGCTGAGGTAGTGGAACGGGGGTAGAAACAGAAGATGGAGGTGGTGTGGAAGATGGAGAAGGAGAGGATGAGCGGGAGGAGGCTGAGGGAATTGGTTTGGGACGAGGAGTTGAAGAGAGTGAGAGTGGGCTTGTTCCTGCTGATGGAGGGGTGGAGCAGAGAGGAGGAGAGGAGGAGCGGGAAGGGGTCACTGAGATTGGTTTTGGGCGAGGTGTCTGGGAGAGAATAGGTGTAGGAGATGAAGGAGTGGGTGCAGGGGAGGGGGTGGCAGAGGAGAGTGGGGTATGCTTTGGAGGAGAGGAAGATGCTGGCACAGAAGCTGTAGAAGGCATGTGTGCAGCTGTGGGTACGGAGGCAGTGTGAGCTGCAGACTGTGTGTATACAGCCTGTGCTATAGTGGGCTGAACAGGAACTGTGCCCTGTGCTTGTGTTTGTGCATTAAATGGCATATTTGTCACCAGCTGTACTGAAGGATTAGAGGTCAGCAGGCCTGCACTGCCTCCCCTGGCTAATTGCCCTGCCAGGAAAGGAGCTGCTAACAAATTACCGCCAGAGGCCTTCCGATGCAGAGGAGGGTGAGGCTGCACTCCGGCCCAAGAGCGATGAGGCAGGGTGGGCTGTGAGGCTGACAGCAGCCTGGCCTCCTGGGTGAGTCTACCCAATGCTGGGAGACCCTGCGAGGTGTTTCCTCCATGACGTAACAGAGCCTCTTTTGCGCCTTGCTGAGTTGTAACAGAAGTGTTACCATCTGATGGGCCACTGGAGGCAGGCGGGTTAGTGGTCGGTGCCTTGTGGGGTGGTGGGGCTGATCCTCCTCCTCCTGTTGGGGTTCCCAGTGATGCAGCAATCCCTGAGGGATGATCAGCCTGAAGGCGCAGGCTGTAATGGACATTCCTCCCTTGTTGAACAGAAGTTGAGACAGAGGAGGCTGGAATGGGTGGTGTTTTAGCAACTGGGGGCGATGTCACCCCACCAGGAGGGCCCATGGTTGAGGGGGAAGCAGGAAATCCTCCTCTTGGAGACAAACCACCCATTCCTCCCATCGCCATCATCCCAATGAGGGAGCTCACAGAGGGGCGAAGGGACTGCAACACAGGACCACGAGGAGGAGAAAGAGGAAAAGAGGAGGAGGGAGAGGGGGAGATGACAGGGGAGGGCAGGTAAAAAGCCCCTCCAAGAGCATGCTGCTGCAGCTGCTGAAGCTGCTGCTGTTGTTGTTGCTGCTGGTGCATGAGGGCAATGGCTACATTACTTGTGGCAGCTGCAGTCTGCAGGGGAGCGTGGACCAGCGGCGCCCAGATGACAGGGTGCGGCCGCGGAGACACCGTGCCACTTCTTCCCGCAGCAGCGGCCGCGATGGCATCCTGCATGGCTGGCATGCTGTCGTGTTTAACAATCTGCTGCACCAGCATGCTGTCACAGGAACCCAGACCACCTGCTGTCATGCCACCAGCTCCTGGACCCCCTCCACCCCGGCCACCACGACCCATGCTGCCACCCAAAGAACCACCCTGGGATGACTTCCGCAGGAGCATGGAGTTCTTCCTGCCTGTAGAGGAGAAAAAGAAGAGCAAATATGAACAAAATAAAATCCTCAAAGATGTCTTTGTAACCTGAGATATTAAGTATGAAAAAACTGAAGGCATAAAACAATGATATCTTTTGAAGAATGTAATAAAGTTGCCCATTGAATAATAAACAAAGCAGGCAGCTGGAGTTTTAGCCTCAAGCTTTCTTCTGTTTTTATTAAGAACATTTCTAATCCATAATTAATTCAACTTTTATTTCTCCTAGCTTGTTTTCAAAGAAGATTCCTGACCTTTCAGCTGTTTGAACAATCCTAACAATGGTCCTGGCATAATTGCAAGCGTTTGGGACTATCATTGTTAAACAAACAGAAAGTGACTGCACAGACAAAACTGTGAGACAAATGTATACAGCGATCAGAAAACCACAAGTTACCAATACGGTCCAATCGGTCAGCTGCAACAGTTTCAAAGGCACGCCTCATCATCGGGTGTTCCTCCAGAACCTCATTAAAACTGTCCACGCTGAGGGAGTACAAACGGCAATATGTATCTGCACGGACGCTGGCTGTCCTCCGTCCTCGTGTCAACAAGCAGATCTCTGACAATGAGAGGAGAGACAGTGCCATAAGTATAACGGGGAAAGGATTCAAGCAGAGAATTGGCATTGACAAGGTCTGCAGGATAAACTAACCCCACTGTATAAAATACCATCATCTTCAGCCTCTACTCTACCCTCCAAAACCTTCTCATTCTTGTTTAACAAAGACACCAAAACATTCTCACCTCCAAAGTAAGACCCGTCACTCAGCTTGGTTTCCTTGTTGCCACGGGTCAGCACACTGACTCGTCCATGCTGGATAAAGTACATCTTACGTCCAACCGTTCCCTCACGGATTATGAAGTCTGATGGCTGAAACACTTCAAAGCGGAGCTTGGTCAGTACAGCGGTCACAAAGTTGGGATCAGCATTGGCGAACAGTGGCATGTTAGCAACCAGGCTGCGGCAATTAAAGCTGACTATCTCCTAAACAAAGAGGAAGAAGGGAAAAAGACACAAGGGAGTGCAAGTCAGTGATCTGCTGGAGACAAGAACAGAGCATTTGTGGGATGTATGTGTAGTAGTGTGGGTGTTTGTGAATTTATTACCTCTTTAAGCGGCTCACTGAGTTCTCCCAGGATGCTCTCCTCATCGAACATTTTCCCCTGGAAGCGGTGCTCGTAGTACTCATGGATCTTTTGCCGAACATCTGCCGGGAGCTTATGGAATGACATGTACTGCTCCACCTGCTTGTACTGCAATAACACAGGCACAAACACACTCAGTTTGAAAGAAAAGTACAAAATGCTATTTGTTCTACCCCAAATTTTTGTCCTTTAAAAGAATCGACTTCTCTGTGTGACACAAGTTTAATATGTTTGTGGTTGTTTGTGTTGGTCAGTGCCTCCAATCTCAATGGACACTCAAACCTTTACTCAATAGTGAGATGTATAAATGTTAGACAGTAAACTATCATCACCATTTTGCACAATCATTGACAGATGTAATGTTTAACAACCATAATTTTCAAATCTATGAATATTGACTCACAGCCCCAGTGGAAAGTTAACAGTGATTTGTGAACATTTTTCTTTTGCACTGTGGACATCTTCAAGGGCATAATACTACTTATTGTTGTATAAAGTCCATCACATTAATTCATTGTACATTCATATGTAGAACTTTAGTGATTTGAGACATTTTTCAAATGCTTTATTTTACTATATTTAGAGATGACAAAAATATGCTGATATATGTTTTTTGCCCTCTGTTGAACTCTAGTTTATCTTGTGACCCCTTTGGTGGGTTCATCCCCCAAGCTGGGAAACACTTTAGCAGTGAGTCAAACCTTTTCTGGCACACCCCTCTTTATAAGCCAAAAAAGTTCATGCCTCCCACAGTTTTTATCAATCATTAACAAGAAAAAGGATCCATGCTGAATTCTAGGAAAACAAAGGTCACTGCAATAGCAGTAACAAACTCTTGTTTGTTTATTTTTGCAATATAAATCATATTTATTCAATGTAGTTTTTTTTTTTTTCACATTGCACTGGCTTTATGCGCTGCAGTTTGGGAACCACCACAGACTACTAGAGTAGTCCTTAGACAGAAAATGTTGGAGGAGTGTTTAAATCATCTATAAATAAGAAAATAACAAACTTTTATTGGTTTCAGGCTCTCAAATTTAAGAATTTGCAGCCTTTTTGTTTCATTTTTAACTGAGCATCTTGGCATTAGGGTTATAGAACTTCAGGATTAATGGACTAATTAATGCAAAAACCAGCTTACTGGTCATAATAGTTAGCTGAAGTCCTGGAGATACATACACTGAACAAAGTTTAATGTCTAAACCAGGGGAGTCTGCGGGCCAGGACCAGCCCACCAAAGGATCCAATCTGGCCTCCTGGATGGCTTTGCAAAGTGCAGAAATTGCAGAGAAGGAGGGCAGAAGTTTTGGACTTTACATGGAAGTATTGCATTGTAAACCATTACGAATAAATCACATCATGAGAGTGCACGTCTTCATGTCATCTGAGCCAGAGTTCTGAATTATTGTATCAAAGATAGTTAAGCCATGGAGCCATGCTTTGAGGAGATTGACTGATTGTGGAAAAACTAGAAAATATCTTTGCAATTCTGTTTGTTTTTCTTATGACATCTCAGGGTGTTTTAAATCTATTTGGAAATAAATGAAGTGTTTTTCTTATTGGTTATTTGCAATGTTTTTACTGGTTTGGCCCACTTCAGATGAAATTGGACTGCATGTGACCCATAAATGAAAATGAGTTTGACACCTCTGATTTAAAATGTAGGTGTATTTAGGTAGAAACAGCTACTGTAACTCATAAATGAGTGTCATGTTTCACCTTTTCCTGATACTGCCGTCGTGATGAGTCTAGTGATTGGATCAGAGCGGTTGCGTGGCCGATGAACATGGCGTAGCAGGTGGCGCCTACGATCATACTGAGCATGGTGAGCCACACATCAGTCATCCCCTCTGGAGCCTGGGCACCGTAGCCGATACATAACATGTGGCTCATGGCTTTGAACAGAGCATAGGAGTATTGCACGCCCCATGTGTCGTTCTGTGAGTGGGAGACAGAGAGGAAGGGTGACAGAGGAATAAAAGAAGTTTCAAGTGTTAATTACTAAGGCACTGAAACTTTGAACTGTTCTTACTTTAGGCGGGTTACGGGAGCTTTTTCCCCTCTGAGTTGCTCAGCCACACCACTTTAGAAAATATAGCTGAGATCATAACATATTGCAGGAGAGCAATTAAACTGCCAAAACCCACTGTGCCAACCAAAATCCTAAAATTGAGCTGCTGCACTACATATTAGACAATAAAAGGGCCATCATCTTGCATAATTTAATAAATGTTCTAAAGACAGCCAATAAAATGAGCCGCCTGTATTTGCATGTATGTGTGTGTGACTTCAATTATAGTAAGATGTTAATGGTCCAGCGGATGAGGGGACCTTCTCTGGGGAAAATCCCAGCATCAGCCTGCTTAGCAACCGTCACACAGGCAACTGTGAGACATGAGTCAGCTATTCATGCAGCTGAATATCTGAGTCTGTATGCCTTCATGCAAAATCTCCAGCAGGTCCCCAGGCCTTCCACTGACTGAGCTCATTCACACCTCCACCTGATCTCTCTGAGGTTTTTAATTATAGTCAATCTTATTCCAACTGGACATGTTGCTGCATGAGCCAATTAACGCAGATAGGGAGCAAAGCATGTAAAATCTGATAAACAACGAGTCTTTTCAGAAGCCGTGATTTGCTTTAATCTCAAACAAATATTGTGCATGCTGTTCAAACAATCCCAGATAGGGCTTTGTGTGATTCATTCAGCTCGGCCAGAACGTCACGTCCTGTTTCTGTTCATCTGACAATAAAGTCATTCACCGAAACATATTAAAAATAACACACAGACTCACCACCATCAGGTTCTTGGAAACCCAGCAGTCAGGAGGGAAGTCCTGCAGCATGGGGACCAAAAACTGGAGACAGCCATCCCAGTGGCACAGCAGCAGCATCATACCAATTAGATTTACTATCCTTACCATGGCACTGGCGAGATCATAGGTCATATGGAAGATCTGAGAAGAGAGAAAGAAGAGGAGAAAGACATGGAGAAAGGTGGTAAAAATAAGTGTGGATAAAGAGACCACATGGGGATTTAGGTTTTATCCCAAAAAGCCTCTTGATCAGGAGCACATTCAAAACGGGGGTGCCTCTGTCCTCAAAACATGCTATTTCATACAAAAGGGGCTTGTGATGAGTCATGCCTTAAATATTAAATAAGCTGGTATCAAAAGCTTTCCACAAATATCTGTGTTTGTGTGTCTCACCTCCTCCCATTGGTGGATGTAGCGGATGAGTCTGGACAGGCGCAGCAGCCGAAGCAGGCTCAGGATTTTGGTGAAGCGGACTATGCGCAGCGCCCTGGCTGTCCTGTAGACCTCTGAGTCCAGACTGTCCACCATCAGGAAGATGTAGTCCACTGGGATGGATGACACAAAGTCTACGAGAAACCAGCTCTTCAGGTAGTTCTGGCGGATCGCCCTGAGTTAGAGTGAGATGGAAGACTAGTGTCATTTTTCATTTGGCAGTCTAGGCTCGTGGAAGAGAGTCCAACATTTGCTTGGCATGAAGCCCTCCTCATCAATATTCAACAGGAACACACTGGGATTTGAACAAAGCTCTGCCACTGGCCCCACATCACCTTTTCACATCTCACACATTAATTTGTTTGAACACAAACCCACCAGATGGCCAGAAGAGCAAATTTAAATTTATGGCACTGGGCCTGGTGCACTGATATTCTAGACCATGCACAAACACACACACACACAAACACCCACACACACACATACACATACACACACATACACACACACACCTAAATGCTCCTTCTAACCTGGGGTCTAGCAATATCTCAGTGCTGTCTTCCTTGACAATGCCGGTCCTGAAGTTAAGGACCAAGTCAACCATGAAGAGAGTGTCCGAGACCACGTTAAAGATTATCCATGAAGGAGTGTTCTCATCTCGAAAGAAAGTGATGCCCACTGGCAGGATGATTAGATTTCCCATCATCAACAGTAACATCAACAGGTCCCAGTAGAATCTAGAAAGATAAAGATGGAGAGTTACTCATTCTTGTTTTTATTTCCTTATAGTGGTTTGTTCTTTTTGAAAGTAGAAGAATGTTGAGGACACCTAAAACATGAAATAACACAAATGGAATATAGAGGCAAAAAATGTAAAAAAAAAAACAACTTGAGCTTCCGTTTGGCTTCAAGGCAATATCTTAACCAGTTTCATGAGACCATATTGCTGACTCACATGCTCATCAGGCATGACCCAAATTCATATTACATGGTAATTCTTGGCAGGTTTTTGGTGTAAAATACTTTTCCACTGATTAAAAAAAAGACATAAATCATAGCGTACAAATGCTAAAAATGCTTTACAACAACAGGGAAGAAGACTTACATGTGGTGGTGAAAGAACTTTAGAAACTTCTCAGAAAGCAAAACATAAAGTATTAAATGCTAATCTAAGTGAAATTTTTCTTTTAGCTTAATTGGCACACATATAAGCTGCATTTACATGCATGATCAGCATCGGTTAACATACTGAAATATCAGTATCAACTTCATTTTATTGACACTCACTGCTAATTATATTTAGCAAAGAGACACCACAGTTTTTTCCACCTGTGAACAGCTCATCTATTGCCTTGCAGGGAAATGATGTGCATTAACAGCATCTCACAAATCGACCATATTTAGTATGCACTGTGACTGATTTCTGTATGTGTCACTTTGTCACTGTTCTCCTGTGAACCTGTTTATAAGCTGCTTGTGATATGACAGTATGGTGCAGTATGATGATACAGCTTAGTAAGACATTAATATTACACATAACACTTGTGCTTCTTCTACTGTGACGAGTCAAAATGCCTGCTGTTAAAAAACGGACTGCATTCTGCACTATATGTACTTAATCTTATAATGTATCCTCCATATTCATTTTGAAAACATCTTGTCTGGCTGAATGAGGAAGCTGCATTTCCAGGTCTTTCTCTTGTGCTGCTGGACAGTGCAGAAGGCAGAGCCAAAATATCTGTGCATTTTACATTCCCATCCTGAACATATAAACCTGAAAAATTAGAGGGGTCCAACTGTGATTCAATATTACATTTCCATAAGTTCAAAGAGACACATCAAAACAAGATTGCTCAAAGCTGGAGCAGCTGAGGGCAAGATAGATATCAGGAGTCTTTAAGCTTTCCCACCGACTTGGTGCCGGTGCATTTTCTAGAACTGGTTACATGCATTTCCACCGGGAAAAAAAGACTGCTGCTAGTGGTAAAAAGCTGCTACTGGTACAGCTACACAAAACAGGAGGTCCCAAAGTTGGAGGGTCTGATGCCAGTGGCTATGGGAGAGGCTGCTGCAAGAAATCTGCCACCAATTTGATAAAACATCAGTGAAAGCAGGAGAGGCTTCTCTGTGAAAAGTCTGGCCCAACTTTATGAAACATTCAGCTCTCAGATTAGCAAAATGAGATCCAGTTCTCAAAATGCAACTGGCCAGATCCTCACATTAGACCCTTCCTGCCTGATAAACACCTTGACTTTTTAAAATTCATGACATTTCTGCAAAACAAATAAACACATTCATGATTTGTTGTGAGATTTAGAAAGCTCTCATAAAGCCACAGAAGCTATCATGCGGGTTTTATTGTTAGTATTCTCCACTGATAGTAGACAAAATGTATGCCTTTTTATCCCTGCATACATTTGTGTGTGAATTTTTTCCTTGAATAATCTGTTTATTCAGTCCATGTGCCAGAACAATAACAAGTGCAAATTCCTCCATGTAAAATAAGTCAAATTGTAGTTGATATAAATATTTCCCTCAAGACAATTTCATCCTTTTGCTTTGGCAAGATAAAGTACATGTGTCTCAGACTAATAAAACAAACCAGAAGTGTTTAGAGAAAAGGAGACAGAGAGTGAGGAACAGAGAGAGGCAAATGATCAGCAACCTTGGGAGGCCTCATCAATCTGTACGTCATCCTGGAGGACTCCGTGACGTAGCCGTCTCATGAAAAAGCGGGCAATCAGTCATGTCATTCGGATGCCAAAAGTGATTAAAGTATGACAGAGGAGTTGATCCTCATCAGGAGATGATCCGTGTCATCTCTCTCTCTCTTTTCTCCAAAGCCCTTTATCCATCACGTTAACCCATATCAATGACTTGCTTATTCTTGCATCCTCACTCTGTCTCTGTCTCGCTCATTTACACATACAGTGTCTCTTTTTCTGAGAAAGTACAGTCATGCTCTGTGGTCGATTGCTACTGAGCGCTAATTTAGTAACACAACCACATGGTGTGATGATACCACTAGACTGATGAAGATTAAGCATGCATGAGTCATCGCTCGGCCCCACACACTCTTCTGTCTGACTTTGTCACTTATACTGACAGATGTATTACTTCATAATCACTGGCAACAAACACAGAGATTATTTACAGCAGCACATACACACAGCGGCTTTGGAGTTGTCATAGCAGTGAAGATGATTTACTCCTGACCTTGAGAACTCGCTTTGTTAACTCTAACTGTGGGGAACACATCTGTAAATCACATCATGTCTGACAGGGCTATGAAAATAAAATGATCCATAGTCCTGCAGCTAAAGAGGTTCTGATGAAAAACCTTACAGAGCTCCTGGAGAGGCAAAGTAGCTTTAAAACAATTAGTTTCACATTGATGTATAGACTTTGCTTTTGCTGTTGTAGGTTGTATTAGAGAGTTAATAATGTTTCTATTGATGTAACTAATTGATCAACAGAAAATTAATCCTCAACTAGTAATTAGTCAGTTATCCCAGTTACCCAACCACTGATAATTTATTAATCACTTGGGAAAACATTGCTTGGACTAGTCAAAATATTGACAGTAATACAAGGTTGGTCTTCCGGTTGCAAAGCACTTATTGATCTATATGTTGATACAATGCCAGTATTTAAATTAAAACACGTAGGCGCTCTAAAATGTATTCCCCAGTAAATTTAACATAAATTTAACTTAGCAGAGTCACATGGCTCCTCATGGTAACACTTACCAAAGGAATGAGAGTAAGGTGAAGAGAAGATGCAGTGAAGAAGAAGAAATTCACAGGGGGGGAAATGGTAGATGGTGGGGAGAAGCAAATCAGAAAGCTAATTTACTGAACTGACTCATTACTGAACTTAAATTATTGTGATTATACACACACAAACACCATGGTCCAGTGAATTCATATATAATTCCTGCATATTGCCAGCTGAGGTTTTATCCCTGTTAAAATATTGTGATGTATCATAGATAATTGTCTTGCAATGTATTGAGTATTGCAGGATCACTATATTGTGATATCATTGTTATTCTAGGCAACATATTGTGATTGGATTGTATGGAAGGTTACTCTATGATTCCCACACATAACTTACAGATTGTATTGTCTGTTGCAGCACTGTATTAGTGGTAGAAAATAACAGTACTTTTACAGTGCACGTACATTCACCGGACACTTTATTAGCTACACCTTGCTAGTACCGGGTTGTATTCAACAAGGTGCTGGAAACATTCCTCAGAGATTTTGGTCCATATTGACATGATAACATCACACAGTTGCTGCAGATTTTTCAGCTGAACATCCATGATGTGAACCTCTCATTCCACCACATCCCAAAGGTGCTCTATTGGATTGAGATGTGGTGACTGTGGAGGCCATTTGAGTACAGTGAACTCACTGTCATGTTCAAGAAACTAGTTTGAGATGATTTGAGCTTTGTGACATGGTATGTTATCCTGCTGGAAGCAGCCATCAGAAGATGGGTACACTGTGGTCATAAAGGGATGGACATGGTCAGCAACAATACTCAGGTAGGCTGTGGCGTTTAAATGTGGTGTTCATTTGGTTCCGAGGGGCCCAAAGTGCCCCAAGAAAATATCCCCCACAACATTACACCACCAGCAGCCTGAATCACTCATACAAGGCAGGATGGATCCATGCTTTCATGTTGTTTATGCCAAAATCTGACCCTACCATCTGAATCCTGCAGCAGAAATCAGACAGGGGCCATGTTTTCCAACTCTCTGTTGTCCAATTTTGGTGAGCCTGTGCAAATTGTAGCCTCAGTTTCATGTTCTTAGTTGACAGGAGTGGCACCCGGTGTGGACTTCTGCTGCTGTAGCCCATCTGCTTCAAGGATCAAAGTTTTGTGTGTCCAGAGATGCTCTTCTGCATACCTTGGTTGTAAGGAATGGGTTTTTTTAGTTACTGTTGCCTTCCTATCAACTCAAAGCAGTCTGGCCATTCTCCTCTATCCTCTGGCATCAACAAGGCAACTGCTGCTCATTGGATATTTTATTTATTTATTTATTTATTTGGACTATCTCTGTAAACCCTAGAGATGGTCGTGCAGGAAAATCCCAGTAGATCAGCAGTTTCTTAAACACTGAGACCAGCCTGTCTGGCACCAACAACCATCAGAGTCATTTAAATCACATTTCTTCCACATCCTGATGTTCGGCTTGAACTTCAGCAGGTCGTCTTGATCATGTCTACATGCCTAAATGAGCTGAGTTGCTGCCATGTGATTGGCTGATTAGATATTTGCATTAACGAGCAGTTCAATAGTACCTATTAAGGTGGCTGGTGAGTATATATTTATTCTGTGGTTATGTACACTTTTGAGGTACTTGAGTATTTCAATATGCATTCGCTCGTGGGTCTATTTGTTTATCCTATTTCCTTGTCTTTAAATGTATGTACAGTACCAGTTAACAACTAACAATCTGAAATGTTAGATTTTGATTTGTTAACACTTAAAAAAATTTCCCTCTTAACTTCTAGATGGTTTCATTTTTTGTCCCTTTGATTAAATAAAATAAAATAGTTTCAACCAGTCGCAATGGTAAAACTTTGGCCTTTTCTTCTAATGGAGCATGGCTCTTGTTTTACTGGTGCTTTTCCTTGAAGACTTACTGAGTACTTACTCCCACTGCCCAGTATAGTACATTATACTTCAGGGAATTGCCCTTCTATGATATACTTCTCGTCTTTGCCTTTAGAAAGTATATATATTGTTGAAATATTCTCCTCTATCTACCAGACATTTTGCACAGATTTAAATATGGTTTGAACTAGCCTCAACTATTTGGGGCTATATTGTTTTTGCTTGCTGAGCAACATAGTAGGTTAGTTTGTCACATTAATCTGCCTCTATGTACAACATTTTGCTGTTCTGGTGAGGATGTGACAGCTGATTCAAACTTGAACAAAAAAAGGGAAGACCCAAACAGACAAGAAGATGTGAGATCCAGACTAAAAAGGTCTTTTCTCAACAGGATAAATACCTGACAAGACCTGGTTTCTGATCTTCCACCTGGTGACTGATGCAACATCAGGTACTGTGTATTCTGTGTGGTTCATTCAGGTACACACACACACACACACATAGGAATTGCAAATGCAATCAAAGCTGTTCTCCGTGGCCTCATCAGTATTCCATTTTGAACATGAGCAGGTGGTGGAGGGTAACCGACCTGCATCTACCTGCTCAGCTGTTGTCATACCAAAAACTAAATCTTACTGTAATTGGGACCAAGTGTCTCCTGTGTGGCCTCTGATTGGTTCTCTGTTCGCAGTTGGACAGATGTCAGCTCCTTGCAAGTTTCCACCCATCATCTTGCCCAGCATATACAGACAAACAAGCACAGCTGTACGAATATCACCATCATCCCTGATTCAACACAAATTGTCTCTGCAGGAACATCATAATCTATTTCTTATTCTCCTCTCCTTTGCCTATCATTTTGTATTCTTCTTGTGCCACAATATGTACTTTCTTCACCTCTTATGCCCCTCATTATTTATTCTTATAGGTGCAGCAGCAACACATCTTTCCTTAATGAGGTGGAAGGTGTGAGAGCTTATCAGCAGACCCATACAAGCACACATATTACTACACATACTGCACATATACACAATTTCTTGTTTATGCAAGAGCCAAAACACATAAAGGAGCTTTGAAAGTAATCCGTCTTCTCTTCTCTCGTGCTCGGCCTTGCAAAGTTTCTCTTCAGGTGCTTAACAGAAAAGTTAGATGACTGAATAATGCATAATGAACACTCAACTTGCATAATTTAGAATGTCATACATAATTGACTAAAATTCAATTGTAATTCTCCAGCAGGCTAATTAGGACTGTTAAACTCTTCAAATGTCTTGGCTGAATATCAATTAGGGCCGGACAGACTGACATTCAACAAAACACAAACCGATCTACAACACCTTTCATCGATCCTGCCCTACCTTCCTCGCTGACCACCTACATCATATTATCTGTGAGCAGCCCTATAAGAAGCACTTGTGAGTGATCATTAAATTGACAGACAATACAAAATGACACAGTCAGTGTGTGCCTGTGTGTGGTTGATGAGACAAAAGTGGGCCAGGAGCCTTGAGGATCAAGTCATCCATTGTTGCTGCAGTCTGTCTGGAGATTATGAATGCTGTCTCTCCCTTTGCTGTCCATCTGCACAGGAGTGTGCACAGGAGTGTGTTATGTAATTGTGGTGAGCCATTGTCTATGAACACCTGACTTGTCAACTAATAAATAATAATACATACTTAATGTATGCAATGGTGCAGGCAATCTGGCCTGGAGTGTTAAAGGAAATATGGCAGACACTCGTGAATTTTCTCTCCGACACTTGCCTCCATTCAAAATACGGCTTAATGAAAATTCACTGCCAGATTTGTCCTTCCCTTAAAGACAAGTCTCTCACTCACATGAGACCAGAACCTACCAGTCTCAGTACTCATTTTTCACCTCTGGAGTTATTCACTCCTGTGCTAATTGTTCAGCTCAGGTAGCAGAAAAATCAAAATCCTTCTGTGAAGTCACCAACAGGGAGCGCTGTGCTGGGTTAATCCACTGCTCACGTGAAAACATACTTAACAGCTCACCTAATTGACATGGAAGGCATCGTGCACCTCTTGGTTAAATTTGTCCTCCTAATTTGCATCTCCTCTTGTCTATATCTGCAAAACATTATTCCCAGGAAACAACAGGCTCCAATAACAGTTTTTTCTCTTAAAGGTGGAGATCAGCCACTGTAGTGTTGTGCCTATCTTGGAGGCCTTGTCAGCTGCTCTTTCCATGAACACCTATAACTGTTTCTTTGTTGTACCCCTCCAGAGTTTCACCCTGTTACCCTCAGACACTCATCTTTTAACTCTTCTCTAACCCTGACATTACTTACTATACATTACTGCCATATATATTTAGACACCCGCGTTTCCTTCTCCTTTCCCAGTTGTCCTCCTCCCCTTTTCCCCTGTTAACAACTGAAGAGGCTGCTGAATGCATGATCTGTTTTCCTTTTCCTGTTTCTCTCTCTAGTTAAGTGTCTATCATTATGCTACAAGTGTGCTCTGTAAAAGTGAGCACAGATTCAACTTGCTTTGATCCACATTTCTCAAAGAAAAAAAAAATCATCTGTCTTGAATATGCTACAAGTGGCATTTATTTCACAAACCAACATCAGTGTGACCA
>VUQI01019473.1:0-19846 GCA_015106735.1 Paratilapia polleni | reverse complement strand
AAAAAGGGAGAAAAAAAAAAAAAAAAAACCACCTAAAAAAAAAAAAAAAAAAAAAAAAAAGAAAAAGCAACTTGTTGAGCCTTTAAGATGCTTTGGTCCGCCGCAGATTGTACAGAGCAGATGGAGTCCAGTATACAGCTGAATTTACTTCCTTTTCTGACTCAACACTCAGAGGTCGATCTGACACGTCCACAGAAGCGCGCAGCTAGCGCGTGCAAATGAAATATTAAATAAATAAATGTCTATATAATAGTCGGAATCTAATCAGCTTGTTGCCATGGCATCCGCATCCCCATCATACGTCCTCCAAGGCCGCATGCCCAGCCGGCGCAAGACGCACGCATCCCTCGCAGGTACAGGTTGCGCGTCATCCCTTCTCACCAATGCGGCGAGGGAGCGGGTGATGGAAAGAGGGATGATGAAACTTTATTTAAACAGGAAAAAGGGGCAAGCCTTTTTTTTTGTACCCACAATGGGGAGGAATTACAGATGAAAAAAACATCAAAAGAAATTCAAAGAAAAATCAATTACAGTTGGATTAAGTCCTCAAAAAACGATGTAATCCAAATAACGCAGATAAAACGTTTATATATTTCTTAATACTCCATTAAATCTATAGTGAAACTCCAGAACTTGAGATTTCCGTTTGTCTGGAGACATATTGAGGCATATACAACATAAAATTGGTGATAGGTTAGTACGTTTACTCAAATAAGATTCGTGATGTACTTTTTCTTTAAGTATTTTAAATTTACTCTAGTATTCGACTAGATTTTGTCAGCTGTTTATTGGTTAGCCTACTTAAATAAGTGACCTTATAGATGACAGCTGCTTGTATTTTCAGTCAAGAAATATTTTGAACGCAGGAATTTAACATCTAACAGAATATTTTCGTTGATGTGGTGTTGAAATTCTTCCTTTGGTGAAGGATGAGAACACATCTACATCCAAATTGCATTCAGCAGGGAAAGGTATGTTCATTTTAAGAACAGCTGTGATGTCCCTCAACTTTACATACATTTGATTTGAACTACTCTACAACATTTTTGAGGCAAATATTTATTTGACAGCTATTTACTACTGTGCAGATTAACATTTAAAGAGCACCTATTATGCTCATTTATAATTGCTCCATATTTGTATTCTTAGACTCTACTAGAAGAAGAAGCGGCAGGCCTAAAAACTATGTACAATAGATGAACAGTATCTGAAATTCATGTCCTTAAGAAATAGGAAAAAAAATCCAGCAAAGACCTGACACAGTTCTTCAGTTGATTTGTCTACTGTTAACTGAGCAGAAATGGTCTCAGTGGAAGGGTAGCTGTAAAAAAGCCATTAGAGAAGGGGAACAGGGAAAAAAGGCTGAAGTATGCCAAATTACACAGAACTGGGCTGAAAATCAGTGGCAACAGGTCTTATGGAGTGATGAATCCAAATTAGAAAATTTTGGTTCAAATCATTGTCAATATGTACAAAGTAGTTCAGGAGAGAGGTACAACAGTGAGTGTCTACAGCCATCTGTAAAACATGGTGAAGGCTCTGTCATGGTTTGGGGCTGCATTTCACCCAGTGGTGTTGATGGAATTATGAATGCAGAATACCATGTGGAACGTGTCTGATTGGCTTCATTTTTCAGCATGACAATGATCCCAAACACACTGCCAATGCAGTAAAAGCCTACCTGGATAGAAAAACACACAGTGGAACACCATCAGTCATGGATTGGCCTCCCCAGAGCCTGGACCTCAACATTATTGAAGCAGTGTGGGATCATCTTGACAGAGAACAGAACAAAAGGCAGCCAACATCCAAAGAAGAGCTTTGAATGTCCTTCAAGAAGCCTGGAGAACTATTCCTGAAGACTACTTAAAGAAATTTCAATAAGGAGAGACCATTTTAAAGAACTGCACATGATTTATTGAGATACTGAATTCAATTAATAAGATATTTGGCGTTTAGACTCTGATGACCCATCATAGCAGAACAGAATCCCAGCAGTGATTCCCAGCAGGAGTTGGGACAGGACCCCCTGTAGTGTAGACACTGGTGGTGGTGAAGATGAAGATGGAGGCTTAGATGGGGCTCTGAGTGAACATGCTGAGCAGAGATGGGGAGGAGGCTGGTTGCATGAATGAGAGTCTGAGAGGCAGAATGACAAAAGAGCACTGAAATTTAAAGCACACAGAATGAACGCTGATTGGCTCGCAGAAGGCACGCAAGAAAATGATTGGACTAGAGTAATGATGTCAGTACCGAGTTTGACAGCGTGGGAAAATGGAAGTGACGTAAGGAATAGGCTAGCAGCTGAACACCCAGGAAAGCAGGCAGATGAGTGATTGCAGATCTTCCTCATTGAACTTGTATAAGCTTCATTACAAGAAAGCTTGCTTAAGAGAGTTCAGGCTGTGTTGAAGAATAAAGGTGGTCACACCATATATTGACTTTCAAGCTCATTAAAATTCTTATTATTTTATGACCTATTGCCCATTTTCCAAGCAAAATATAAAGAAATGAAGGGTGGGTCAAGAGTTTTGCACAGTACTGTACAAGGCAATTGATTAAATTAGTGGATTCAAAGATTAAATATACATTTAGCTGATGTTTCTTTTCAAATTGTGGTATTACTACTTTTACTTTGACAGCTGTTCTGAATACATCTATTTGTAGACAATGAAAACATCTCTTACTCCTGCAGGCTTGTGGAAAACAGACTTTTGCAAATATAGACATAAAACTCTTTAAGTGCTGTAATTGTCCCTGAAAGATAAATTGTTTTAAGACTAACCACAGAAATATTTAAAGTGAGTCAGCCTCTGCAAAATGTGGCTATTAGTGGCAGAAAGAGAAAGACATAAACTGCTGCAGGGGGATTCAAGGCACATTAAAGCTCAGAAGGAAACATTAAAAAAGGAGCAGGATGCCTGTAGAAGAAAAGCAAGGATGTCAGAAAATAAAGGATTATGAGACATGAGAAAGACCCACACAGGAACAGATATAATTACTTTATGGGAGAGCAATATGCAGATGTGGACATCTGGGTCATCTCAGTTGACAAAGGGGGTGTCGTCCAATACATCAGCTCTGCATCATCCGGCACTGCTCATAATAGTCAAAAAATTCCTGCTGCACAGAGATTGTGCTCGTGACTCTGGACAGGAATGAAAGCCTTATCTCCAAATTCTATAAAGAGCACCAATGTGCTTCAACAATGGTAGCCACAGAGACAATACTTTCACTTTCAGTATCAGAGATGAAAACAGGAGGCTGGACAGCTCAATTAGTGAAGCCAAAAGAAGAACATGTTAAAGTTAAAGTCAAGTTTTATTTGAAGGGAGTCATGGGTTTTAGCATACAAATTATACATTCATATGAGCAGTTATTAGAGCAAGTTTTTCCTTAAAATAACCTCAAGTTTAAATAAGAGTTCAGTTGCTGCTTTTGAGAGAGGTTATTGGTTTAATTTTAGGGATGGTTCTTGGGCTTTTAGCACATCATAATATTTTAAAGGCTCTAACACTGGAAGGCCCGCAAGTCAGTCAGATTTAGAGTCCAGTAAAGTCATGTTGTTATGGGGCGCTCACTGCCCTCATAATGTTGGTGTGACCGGACCCTGGGATCCAGCCTGTCACCACAATCACCATGTCGCCGGACTTGAAGAACCCTCTTGCTTTCCCTGTGGTGTTTGACAGATAAGGATATGTGAGTAATAGGGTCTATATTATAAAAGAGCTGCAAGCAGGCTGAGGGATGCATGCAAACAGAAGACACACTGACCGATATCCATGCCGAAGTTGACCCTGTTGTCCACGTCATCAGCCCACACAGGAGCAGGCAGAGGGTGGAAGAGGGCAGGAAACACGCCTCTTAACAGCTGAGACTGACGGGCCACCTGAGGAAGAGGACAGAGATTAGGTACATTACAGTGAATATTTATTTGTGTCAAATAACTACAAATTGTTTGTTGGTTATTAATTTTTTTTATCCTTCTTTTGGGTGCAGCTACAGTACATGGCAACAAAAGTTTGTCAGTCAGTCTGACAATTCCCTGGTATATTTAATGCACTGACTGTATATAAAAGATGGACACAGGCTCCAGGTCTGACTGCCTTAAACGTGCATTCTTTGTAATGAACAGCAGTGGGCAACCCCTCCAGTTTCAAAATACATCAACTGCACAAAAGTCTATGAGAAACATTTTTGACCCTGTTTCTCACTTGATTTATAATTTCAGGAAATACGTTTATGGTGTCAGTCACTAGTATTAAGTCTCCTTTAACACAGCATGATGTTCATTTTGAAATCATGGTCCCATTTAAAGTAAATAGATAATAAAGAAGGGTATATTTTAGGGTGTGACTGTGTACGTACATGCATGTTAGTGTCCTTGTTTTGTATCTCAGATCAACTGCTCGCTTGTTTTCTGTTCAATAGTTAAAAAAAGAACTAACTGCTCAGCTTTTCCAGTGAGTACATTTTGTTTGCCAAAATAATGGATGCACTTTGCTATAGATTGCTAGCATTAGCAGAATCAGAAGTCCATAAGGCAATGAATGAAATCCATGTTTTATATAAGTCTCTGATTTAACACAATAATGTTTTCATTTTGAAGAGTCATATTGGTTTGTGACTCTTCAAAATGAAAATATTAATTGGGACTCCCTATCATAGTTTGTAACCTTAAGGGGTGTCCACAAAGGAAGCGATTTGCTTGTTGTGTATCATTCAGTAAGTGATGGTTGGTCACTAGCGGACACTCCAGTCACTGTGTCATATGTCATCAGTAGTATCCTTTGCTCTCATCGGTGGTAGTGTTATTTTATTAAGGTGTCTTTTCTCTAAATAATATGTAACTCATTGCCTGTATTCCTTTCTTTTATGTTTTAGTCTAATCCGTTCTTTTCTGTTGGTATATGTGTTGGTATATTCAATCTAATTCAGTCACTCGCCTCAAAGTTGAGAAAAGTTTAACTCGGGATCTGTACACTTCGTGCCACCAGTGGTCATTTTGCCTGCTATTGCTTCAAGCTACTAAATGTCATTGAGTTTCTATGGTCCTGCTTCCTGTGTGGATTCCCCTTTAGTGTTGACATAGCTACAGTCAGAACAATGTCTGAGCCTCTGAAAATGGGGAACTATCTATAAAAATGTCCAGTTATCTGTCTGTCTATCTATCTGTCCATATGTGTATTCATGCTCCCCAGTGGAAACATTTCTATGACCTTTCCTCTGATACCACCATCTGTCCAAAATATTAATTTTTCTTACTGGATATACAGTATACTGAAAATACTGTATTCAGGCTCATAAAAGCAGAGCCCGAATGATATAGGATTTTTAAGAACAATACCGATACCGATATTTGGTCATTTAAAAATCTGATATATCGGCCGATTTTTTTTTTTTCAGACCCATGAAACATAAATAGACTTCCCTAACATGTGTTATGCATAGTTATTTATGAGTCCTTATTAAGATAACATGACAATGCAGTTTAAAAATAATCTTGTTTTACTGTTGTGGATTACTCGCTTACATTCTGCCCGACTGCTCGGATCCACTGGTTTTGTTTGTGGTGTTCCAAACACATGTTGCCAACAGGAAAGTTGCAGAGTGCCCTCTAGAGGACAAACTATGCAACATCAACACTCATGGTTGAAGGGTGTTTCTCTCATCTCTTCTTTAGTTTTTAAGTTTTCATTAATCAGCCGTTATAAATCCACGTTATAAATTTGTTGGCACTGTGCTTTATTCCTTCTGTACACTTAGATTTAATACAGTACATATTTTGACTTACCCACAAAATCTCTCATAATAATAATTCTGATCTTTTTGTGAGAACAGACAAATGTTTTAAAATAGGTGGAACTGTTCAAATCCTATAAATAAGTTTTTGAGAAAAGTGCTAATAACAAGATAAGATAATACTTTATTTGTCCTATATTTGGGAAATTCTTTGAATGTACATAACAAATAACATAATAAGTACATAGTAAAGTACATAATATTAACATAATGACTTACGCTATTCAGTATGTTTCATGCAGGGATATCTATTATTATTAAAAGATGACCTTTCATTGATGAAACAGTGTGGGTGTTGTCATAAGGAGGGTCACAGGGTGAAGCCCTCATGTTAGTGGTAATCCACAGTGATTTTAGTGCTCCTTCAAATCTGGCTCTGGTCTTCATGTGGAGCATTTCGGATGTTGACTGATTACTATATGGATTATTACTTTAACCTTAGAGGTAACCATGATTTCTTTCAAAAGAGTGCGTGACACAGTCTCAGAACAAGACAACTCTATTAAAAAACTCTATAAAAGAGAAATAGACTCAGTAATAAATACTCTTGGTTGATGATACCAATCTGACAAAACTGTCACAGTTTACCACAACAGACAGTAAGAGTAGACATCGCACATTGTTCAGTTTTGAAAAGTATGAGTCATCGACATCCAAGCCGTGTTTACAGCAAAACAAATGCACCGGTTGTCAGCACAAAATAAAGGCTTTATGTTCGTAGGAGCAGAGTGTACCTGCGGACTTCTGGTGACGGCAACGATCGGACAGCGAGGGCGGTACCTGGACAGGAGATGAGCCGACCTGCAGAGAAGAAGTGCAAAGTTGAGGAGGGAAAATAAATTATCAGTGATGGTATGCATGAACAACACTTCCACATGGTGACATATTGAGGGAAAAACTAAAGCAGCTTCAGTGTTTCTTGGCATAAATCATACAGGGCCCTGACCTCTACTCCAAGGTATGAACACTATTCTTCAAAGATATCATCTTATTCCTGCATATCTGATGCTTTTCCAAAGATAACAATAACTCGCTTTTTGTGACTGAAGCTGTTGTCATCCATGGCCCATTATTAAACCCTCTTTCAAGGTCATTTACACTGCTTCCTCTTAACATCCTAATGTGAAATCTACACTGTCTCAGCAACACAACACTTTACCCAGAACACAGAAGAGGTCCAGTACACCTATGCAGAAGCATCTCTATTTGTTATTTTCTTCACTCATTTATACAAGCTTTTGCTGTTAAGTGTCACTCATATGTACACGGTGACCGTCTATGAATGTGTTTATGTATACCCTGCAGTCCCAACAGTTTTGAAACATGTTGCAGGCATAACATTCAGAGTAAATTATTTTTTAACAGGAATTAAATTTCTCAGTTTTAATATCTGATATGTTGTCTTTGTACTGTTTTCATAATGTCTAAATGATTTGAAGATCGTTGCAATATGTTTTTATGTACATTTTACATAATGTTGCTAGTTTTTGGAAATAGAAGGCATATATGTGTATGTCCTCTTGTGTGCACATTTGATATGTGTGAGAAGAGAAATCTTTGTTGTGGTAGGAGAGTTTATTACACAGCACAAAATACACAAAAACATACAGGGAGCCCAATAAAGCAACATAAAACTCCACCCAGAGGATGCACAAGCAGCGAACATTACTGCAATATTCAGTGTGGACCTTTGGGATAAAAGACAAACGTCTGTGGCTGCAACCTTTAAAGAGCCTATATTGTATGTTTATTTGGAGAGGGACAAATAAACTGTGTTTACCTGCAAGGTCCAACACAGAACTGTATTTATAAGTCTACAGTGCATGCATTTGATTGTATACACTGGAACATATTTAAGAATTAACATTCATTTTGGATAATGCACCTTAAACCAACATTTATTATTCTAAATATCTATAATAGTGATCCATTTTCTTCCACTTATCCAATTCAGGGTCAAAGGGGGGATGGAGCCTATCCCACTTATCATGTGCAGCCTGGACAGATCTCCAGGCTGTCACAGAGGGACAGATAACCATTCGTGCTCACACCTACAGCCACAGTTTAGAATCATGTATGCACGTCTTTGGACTGCAAGCACAAGGAGAACATGAGGACTCCACAAAAGAGGGCCCGAGCCTAGATTCAAACCCAGGACCTTCTTGGTGTGGGGTGACAGTGCTAACCACCGGACCACCATGCCACCCAAAAACATTTTAAAAAGATATAATTATGTCAATTTCTGACTTAGTATTTCTTGGTAAGAAACTCGTTGGAAAGCAAACTACAGAGGTTTCATGAAGGTACTGGTCTCATCAAAGAACATGGCATGCAAACTCACCCAAAACTTTGATTTGTGGTATATTGTGAAAGAGTCAGGTAAACTTTTACGGTAGGCTAACCAGCTGCTGACTCCCAGTATATATCTTATGCTTGAAATAAAAGAGCTGTAAGAAAGTAAATAAGCATACGTCCCAAACCAAAAAAGTAATCCAGGTTTTAGCACAATGATCCAGTTCTGACAATCTCATCTGGCAGTATAGTTGGTATACCAACCTGCCAGTGGTGGTGAGGACTATAATCGCCCCAGCACAGCATTTGAAGGAAGACTCCACAGCTCCGATTGCCGTGACCTCCGTGGGGTCAGAGGAAAGAGGAGTGAGGCGACGCAACTCCTCAAACAGCTGCTGGTGGAAAATGGCCGCCTCTGCCTCCCTGCAGATCTGAGATAGAGTGACAGAAACAGGGAGAGGGGGTAGGCAGAGGGTTAGAGCATTATCAGAGGGCACTAAGTCAGATGCAACACCTTGTGCACACAGAAACACACACCGAATGCATCATTGCAACTGCCTCCACAGGAAAGAGTCCCTTGGCGGTTTCCCCAGATAGCATTACACAGTCGGCTCCATCCAGCACAGCGTTCGCAACATCACTGCCCTCTGCTCTAGTTGGCCGTGGGTGGGCCACCATGCTCTCAAGCATCTACAAACACACAAAAATACACACGAATAATACATTTTAACTACAACCAAAATATCTCCATAAGGTACTATAAATGGATTTTATCAGTGAGTCCACCAAAAATAAGCCACTCTGAGTCTTAGTATGTCATTTTTTGTCCAGGTTGACAAAGTGATATGGGGCACACAGGTTTTAGGGAGAGCACGAAGAGAGGAGGTAATGGCTTTGCAGATGGATAGATGGTAGAGTAGGAGTAATGAGAGATCATTTAGACTGAGGAAGCAAACTGAGGCAAACTGAGGCAAGCGAGTACGACTTAGCGAGATCGTTATTGGTATGCTGGAGACTCAGTATTATGAGTCAATAAGCGAGGCAGACAGTTGGAAAATGAGATAGCTGGCAGCACTGCCTGAGAGGCTGCATTTTTAGTTAAGAAGCTCCAGCTAATGCTGATTAGTGCATGTGTGTGGGTGTTGTTTGTGGGCTCAGGTCTCGAGTAGCAAACCTGCTCTAACACTGTCACTCCGAGTCAAGAGCTGTAGCATAAACAAAATACAGCACTGTGACTCAACATGGCTGCAGGAGTGTGCACGCGCGCGTGTGTGTGTGTGTGTGTGTGTGTGTGAAAGGAGAGGAGTGTGAAAGAGAGAAATGTGTGCTTCTCTGAAAATGAATTCACTGGACAAGTGACATTATGCAGGAGTGTAAGGTTAATGTGTAGTTGGACCCATTTGACAGGCTAAAACTGGAGTTAAGAGTCTTAATGTGAATATTTTATCATTTCTGTGCATGTATGTGTGTGTATATGCTCATCTCTGACCTGTGTGGCACAGATGACGGGCTTCCCAGCAGAGTTGCATCGCCCAATCATCATCTTCTGAGCAATGAAGACTTTCTCCGCAGGGATCTCAATCCCCAGGTCGCCTCTGGCAACCATCACGCCATCGCTCTCAGCCAGGATCTCCTCAAAACTGACAGACAGATTAGGGGAACGAGGAGGTGAAGGATTGAGGGTTTGGGATGAAGAAGAGAGAGTTGGAAAAGAGCACAAAAGGAGGAACGAGGAAAAGATTCTACACATTATCTAAAATCTAGGTCTTCAACTACAGATTTTTTTTTTCCGCACTGCTTTTAGATCTTGAAAAGATATTGAGGATAGCGTAAAATTGTGATTTAAATCCTATATCATCTGGATGAAATCCAAATGCCTATGTGAGCAACGAACAAAGAAAATAGCAGATGGCTGTGATGTTGCTGCAGATTTAAGAAAAAACAGCTTCAGGACAGTACTTTTGACACCAAATGTTCACACACAGCATCATAATTATGTAAGAATTAACCTTTATGATCCAATCTAAAAAAAATACAATTTCCATTAAAGCTGCAGTTTAACACTGTCAGCAGCCAGGGAGCAGCAGGACAAAGCATGAGATAAGTAATGGAGGTAAGAAGGCAGGGAAATAAACTGTGTCAGATATATTAATTGCTGCAGTAACTCACGCAGACAGACACAGAGATTGCTTATCGTAGATGTGTAAAATCCAGAGCTGACATATGTCTCTCCTTCACTGACAGCTGGCTGTCCGCAGGAGTGGCAGATCACATCAGCAGTGGATTTAAAAGACCTGTCAATGCCTCATTATGGAAGACTCACTGCCTTCAGCGCCTGTATTGCTAAAAATAACTCTGCAGAAATCACTTTAATTGGAAAGCATTTTCCTTGACTCACTTTTGAACTCCTTGCCGGCTTTCCACCTTGCTAATCACTTTGATATCTCGTCCATGCTGCCCCAGAGCCCGACGTACATCCTTGACATCCTGGGCCGAGCGGATGAAGCTGGCGAATACAATGTCAACACCCTGAGCCACCCCGAATCTCAGGTCAGCCTCGTCCCGCTGACTGACCGCCTGCATGCCGATCAGGTCGCAGCTGGGGAGGTTAACACCTTTACGACTGCAGAGCACTCCGCCTGATTCCACCACCGTCTCCACCCACTCAGAACCTGAGGAGACCATACAAGTCACATAATGGAGATGAGGATCTGGTAAAGGAACTCAAAAGAATTATCATGAGCACATTATTAAGTCACTAAATGGTGTATTGACATTACAAAAATATTGTAAAAACATACAGCAACAAATTAGGGCATAGGAAATCTAGCACTTTTTGGATAATAAAGAAAAGGAATGAGAACTGTTATATAATAATGGGACCCAGAAATCTATAGAAAGAATTACAGTAAATATTTTTGTATGCAGAAATGTAGGTTTATAGGCTTATGTACATGTTTTTATCAATGTGTATGTAGACTGTATTGGTCTGCAAAGGTACATGCAGTATATATAAAAGCACCTGTTTCTTCAAAGTTACCACAAATTAAAAGCTGAAATTACTGCCTTGCAGTAGGATATGGACTGAAAATAGGACTTTTCACACCAAATGTTCACACACAGACCTTTATTTTAATAGGATTTAATTTGGATCAGTTTTTATTGTTGATGATGGAGAAAAATTGTGGGCTGTGAGGCATGAACTCTTTTCAGCTTCTGAAGTGGGACATGCCAGAAAAACATTTGAGAACCACTGCTATGAGGCGACAGTGCTCACCACTGCACTACCATGCTACCAAGTATTGTATGCCTTTGCCAAACAGTCCAAACATTTACATCCATGCTTGTCCAGACTCATATAACATATGTAGTGATGATTTTAAAAGAATTTAAGGTGAGTAAAAAATAGTGTCACCAGTTCAGTATCTGAACGCCTCTGTTTCTGAGTTGAATAATAGCCAGAAATGTGTGTTTGCAGGACTATATGATGTCCCAGTGAAGTTGGCCTTTGACCCTTTGAATATAAAATGTTATCAATTCATCATTTTATTCAAATTAGATATTTGCATGAAATTCATTATTAGCATATGAAGTCTTGCATTATGGCAAAAAAAAAAAAGTGTTTTGTGAGGTCACAGTTACTGTTGCCAAATGTACAGAAATAAATGTGTTCAAGTGATACTGTGTTCACAAGAATGGCAACAGGGAGAGACAGAGAGACAACCTGCCTCTGGCCACAGCTATCAATGGTGTGGAAGCATAAAATGTAATATTTCACTGCAGATGTTTCTACAACAGCAAGAAGACAGACATGCTTTCTACAGGTTTGCTAAAGTCTGTGTAATGTACTTTACCCATTTCTAATACTTTGAGTCCAATGAGGCCATCGTCAATGTAGATCTTTCCTCCTTTCTTGAGGACTTTGGGCAGGTTGGGATAGTCCACCCAGATAATCTTTCCATCTGTCTTGTCTTTGTCACTCTCTGCTGTCACCACACGCACATGGCTGCCCTTCACCAGCTCCACCTCTTCTTCCACTTTCTGTGTAAACACGAAACACAAAATGACCAATTACTGCTATTATTCTAAACAAACATACAGTAGTCTTCACACTGATTTTTTCTTGAATACAGAATCTCTGGTTGAGTTGTGGTGAAACCCACGACTGGCTGATTTAAAGGCTTGCTGTGTTATAAAAAGCCGATGTGTTTTATAATGTTCATAATGAATTGTTCTAGTACTTCATTTGAGAGGTTTTGAGTGCCGGCAATGATGATAACATGAGAGACTTTGTACTTCACTGGGTTAAAACTGTCACAGAAATACATCATTTTGCTTCGTGCAAAACATTTGATGGTGTTTACTGATGAGATTGTGGAACCTTAAAAATACATGAGAACTGTATCTGGCGAGAAATTAACATTCACTGTGAATACAGATGCTGTTGTTGGAAAAGGCACACCACAGGTATGGCTTAAGCAAACTCAACTTCTTTGGGGTACAAATGGCAGATACTGATAGCTTATTTTACCCTTTTTTTATAATCTGCTGTTTTATTTATTGGTTTACATAATTGTGTCAAAAAGAAAAGAATGGGTCTAGTCGGTGATAATCAAAGATACTTTGTACAGTTCTACAAAAAACAAGTACTCAGAAAAGGCTACACCATCATCTATAATCCCTCACACGTGCTCCATAATGAACTTGTGATGATGCCTTCAGGAGTGTGCTATAAAAGCAAACAAAGAAAGCTTGGATTCCTTTTTGAGGCAATCAAAGTTATAAATAACATCCTTAAGAGGGATGGGAAACATCCTGAACTCTAACTATATAAGGATTTTTGTATACAAACTGTAAATCAGCATTTTGTTTATACATTTTTACTTTATGTAATGTACTTGCGTTTAATGGTGCTTTTCTAGTCTTACTGAACACTCCATGCACTTTAGATCCATACAGCACTTTATTTACCTCACATCCATCCATTTACAGTCACCAATTAACCTAAAACGTACATCTTTGGACTGTGGGAGGTCACAGGTTTAGGGAAAACATGCAAACTCCACACAGTATGGGTTCCCCTGTTAGAGTTTGAACCAGGGACCTTCTTGTATCTGGCAATAGTGCTAACCATTCCACCACTATGCCACCAGATTATCACTTTTTATACTCACTGATTTGTTGGCAGTATATTGTGTGTTGAATGTTGTCCAGTATAGTATCCTATATCCATCCATCCATTTTCTTAACTGCTTATCCAATTATTGTTGTAGAGGAGGCTGTAGCTTATCCCAGCTGGGGATAGGCTGCAGCCCTGTGACAAACAAGTCACCAGTCCATCACAGGGCTAAATATTATATATAATGATAATTATATTTGATTGATTGCTTGTAATTACCTACATTCAGGGATAAATAACAACCAGTGATGTCTACTGATGTTGGTACAGCTATATAATACTGTATACTGTAAATATCATGTCTATTAAAACACAACTGTTTAATAAAAACACAATTATGTATACCATGTGTGTTAGTAACTCAAGTACACCTTCCAATTAGACTACTCAGACTCAGATAACATGTCATGCAGAGGATTTTTTAAGCTAATCAAGGCACGAAGAGGTTTCCAACAGCCTGGAGTTATTTGTTCAGCAAAGCAGACAGCAGGCAACAGCAGCACGACAAACAACACAATAAGACGATGATGAAAAGGCAGATGAGCACACACCCCCAGCTGTTGTTTTTCCCAGAAAAGTAGCAACCTGTAACAAATGATCTGCTGCACCAAGGAGTCGACATATTTTCTGCACCTCTTACGCCTGACTGCATGTGACTGTTTGATTAGGTTTAGACTGTTTGATAGATGAAGCAAAGCATGTTCACCCCTTTCACTAATCCGGTGCGGATCTCTGGGCCCTTCGTATCCAAAGCGATGGCAACCGGTCGATAGTACAAGGGGTCAGAGGTTATCGTCTCCACTGCCTCTCTGATGTTTTTGATGGTTTCAGCATGATACTAAAAGACACAGACAGAGAATCAATACCTGACTGAGTGGAAAACCAAGCCGTGTGTGTGTGTGCATACACAAATCAGCCACAACATTAAAACCATTGGCAGGTGAAATGAATCACATGGATCATCCTCAGTGTTCTGCTTGGAGAATTTTGGGTGCTGGCATTTATGTGGCCATTACTTAATCATAAACCACCAACCTAAACATTGCTGCAGAGCAGGTGTACCCACCCTCATGGCAACCACATACCCCAACTGCTCAGGAACAGCTCAAGGGACACAAGAAACAAAGACCATGAGGCCTCCAAACTCCCCAGGTCACAATCTGATTGAGTCTCTGCAGGATGCATCAGAACAAGTCATGTAAGTCCCACCCTGTAACCCACAGCTGTCAATCTCCCAGTGCCAGAGGTTCCTTCTTCATGCCCCTAATGGGTCAGAGCTATTGGTGGTATGAGGACCTACACAACATCAGGCAGGTAGTTTTAAAGTTGTGGCTGATCAGTGTGTATGCTGTCCATACTTCATGTGAGCCGTGAGAGAAATTAAGACGGGCAATATTCATTCCAGCCTTGACCATCTCCTGAAGTTTGGGGACCGATCGAGATGCAGGACCTGAGAGAGAAAAAGAGTAAATAAAAGAACAGCAGTTTTAATAACCAAATGGTCACTGATCATATTTAGGCCAAAGAAATATGATTCTATTTGTTTTCTGTGATTGTATCTTTGGGTTTTAGACAGCTAATGAGACAAAATTTCCTTTGGGGCTCTTTTTCTGTACTTCCTGCTATCTGTCTGATATTTTATTAGCCAAGAAAAGTATGGGAATGATTGTTAGTTATAGACAGATATTAAAATGAACTGCTTGTCTGCCCACCTTTACTACAAACCCTTCAGCGAGTAGTAAATAAACACCTGCCCTCAAGAGAAATCAAAACAAAATCATGTAGAAAGTCAGAGCTCTGGATGACTAAGAAACATTTTGTATAATGTATTTGCTTCTAATTATTTTTATCTTTTCTGGGCAGCAAAAGCTCCAAAGTGCGTCAGCCAAGAAACCCTGCCAACACACTGAAGACCACCCACCCCCCACCCCCAGGAGCTGCCTATCTGACAGGGAGCCAACGATGACACATAACAGTTGTCAGACAACAAACTTGAAACTGAGACTCACTGTCTGTCACACTCACCGATGGTGCAGATTATGCTGGTGTTGCGCGCTGTGATTGGCTCCTGGTTGATGTCCAGGAGACAGAGATGTTCCAGGAAGGTGTCAGCCATGCTGGCGTCAAGCTGCTGGCGCTGGATGAAAGAGTCCGGCAGTGTCATCACATCGGAGTAGCGCCTGATGCGAGCTATAGTGACAGAGAAACGCTGTGAGTAGGGTGAAGTCGGTCATGAAACTCTACTGCCAACTGCACCTGTGAAAAACAAATGAACTGAACACCTCAGACTGAACAGTGTGTTAATGACGAAGGAGAACAACAACAGTTCTACAGTGTGTTAAGAAGCAGAGAGAAGAGGAACCACACAGAATATGTTCACATTAAGGGATAAAACACAACAGACACTGACCTGACATTAACTACCGCCAGCAGGGGTCACAAAGGTTTACATGCCATTTAACAAGGCATTCAGCCATCTTATGAGTCACTAATATGAAAACAATCCACTGCTGCTCTGTAGATACACTATACTTTGACAAGCAACAAAATGGCATTTGAAAGCAGAGATGATGGCTGATGATATGGAGGTAATATAAAGGTTTTTATGCTGACATTTGAAACTAGTAGCAACCATTTAATTTAAGGCAGGATGTTTTCAGGCAGCTGAAAGGAAGACGCATACAGTTTAAGATAATAAAGCATTGTCTCTCTCTCTCTCTCTTTCTATTGGATACAGTATTTATTTTTAAGAAGAGGCACTGAGACTGAAAGGAGACTGTGGTTGCATTTCTGTTGTTATCCAGTCTGTCACCATATGAAGCACAATAAAAACAAATCCTCCAGAAGCAAATGACAAAGGAGTGGATGGAAGAGCAAAAACCACATATCAGCAATAAAAATTCTCACCGCAGTAATGGTAATCTTTTGAGCTATAAAGCTGTTATGGCTGTTCATGCAGCACCATTAGGATTCATCTGCAGCTCTGCACACCTCATGAACATGCTGTAAGTTTAATGTTTATTCTCCTTTTAGCTCTGCTTTTGCTTTCCACGAAATCCAGAGAGAAATATCTGGCAGCCTGACAGCTGCTGCCACTGGAAATGAAACTGTGAGAGTGGTGAGAGTGAACCAAAACACTAAAGTTGTAAGCATTAAAACCAAAGCAATGAGCTGAAAATGCTGCAATGCTTTGTAGATCTGAGGGAAACCATAGAAATTGGCTCATAGATCTACAGTTTCATGATGATGAGTACCTCCTTTTACATATACAATCCTTTTATCTATCGATGCTATAAACATATTAATTACAGAATAAAAACAAACAAACTGATATCTGATGTTGTAGATTATTCTTTGTACTAGAAACTCAACCTACTCCTTGTTATTTCTGCTCATCTCTTCAAATCATAAAAAAGTACTACTCACACTGGTAGGATACCAGTAGGTAAAGCCTTTCAGCACGCTATCTCAGTGACTCCACCACCACCAGTCACTACGGCTCCACTGAGCATCAACCTCCAGGGCTGAAAAAAGGAAGTGAAAGTTTAAGTGTCTAAACCTGCTGTTTCTAGAATGGCCACTTTAACCTGGCTCCAATCTCCATAAATTCTCATGTTAAAACTTTACAGCAGAAATAAAGAGGTTTAGAGAAAGGTACAAAAAACTGTTTTGGACTCTATAATCAATTTCCTACTTCATAAAAACTGCAGGTGAAGTGATTATTGTATTAATTCACCATTTTAAAATTAAATAATTTTTAATGTAAGTTAGGTGTGGACAGGGGTTAAAGTGGGGCAGAACAATATAGAACTGCATTCTGACACCTTCAGTCAAATGAGTAACTAAATCTGATTGGCAGATTAATAAAAAATACTGTCAACTGGGTTATTTTTTCACGTCCTGCAGCTGGCAGTGCTTCCAGTTCCTGCCACGGAGATGCTTCAGTTACTACACGGTCCCATCTCAGTGATGAGATGGAGAGATGAAGAAAGAGGTAAGAACGAGTGGACAGGAGAAGAAGATGAGAGACTATTTTCAAAAGTAAGGACTGCTCAGCAAGTAACATTTGATAAATTCTAATATTACAGCTTATATGTAATGTCCTAATTCTTGTTAGACTTTTCTAACCAGGCAGTGGATGTGTACATGATGTGCTGCTGAAGTTATCTGGTTATTTCATATAGAGAAATATCTATGACAACAAATGAAATGGTTTTCAAGGGTTATACAGGACAGTAAGAGAAGGCTAAACTGGGTACTTTGCAGTATTGTTGTTCAGTTTACAGTGATGGACTATGTTAGACTGGTGTAGGAAAGACTGTGGTATCCATGGTCACAGCTAGGTTAGGTCTCAGGTAGCAGCAGAGGTATTATAAGAGAGAGACATGGCACTGAAAGAATTTTGAATTGAACTCTATAAGAGATACCTGAGAGCAAAGATACCTGTAGGCGTATAACTTTCATGGGAGCAAACTTTTAAAGTCTTATTTGCGGGCAGCAAGTCAGCAAACTTTTAATCTTTTTTTTTTTTTATCGGATTTGACTGGATATTCTATACATGCAAACCTACTACTCATACTGGTAGGATACCAGTAGGTAGAGCCTTTCAGCACCCTACCCCAGTACCCCACTACAATCATGCTTCAAAATAACTGCTCAAATAAGTGCCCAGATGTGTTTCAATATGGCTGCTGAGCAACAGGACTTGCTCCTAGAAGGACTCATCAGTTTGAATTTTAAGCTGATGATGTTCTTTAGTAACACTTGCCAAGTTTCACCTTTATACTAACTTTAAACTGGCCAGGGATTAGAGAGTAGTCATGATGCCTCAGGTATCATCTGCTTAAATATTGCTGAACGTAGTTGGCTAAGTCCACAAAAAGCAGGAAACCTCAGTATCAGCAGAGGTCAGCTGATCGCAGTCAACAAAGAAAGAAAAGAGAAAGAGAAAGAAAACAAAGAAAACAAATCTACTGGTGCTCACAGTAGAAATTAAAATGCAACTTTCTAAGTTTCTGGTTTGTATTTATATATGAATTACTTGGCACTAATTAGCAGGTATATGCCTCTGTACATGCACCTATAGTTTATGGCTGCACCTTGTTAACCAACTGTTAGCGGCTAACTTAGCACTTAGCAACTCAAGTCTTCCACAATAGGCCTCTACAAACTCATGGGCCTAGTGGCTACCTCCATCTTTTATATACAGTTTATGGGCTGTGAAAACCAGCAAATGGTGCCCATGTCTTTCATCCAGAGCATTGTGGTACCTGACTAAGGGCTTTGAGCCAGTAAAATGGAATCCATTTTAAAGGATGTCACAGTCAGTTGAGCCTGCAATTTCAGCCACCACAGAGACAATAAAGACATAAAGACTATGAGGACGAGAGGTGAGCCTGACATAAGGTTTGTGTGAAGAGGTGAGGACAAAGAAGGGAAAGCAGACAGGAGAAAGAATGGGTGAAAGGTGAAGAAAGGGACAAATTTTACAAGGATGTTTGTCTGTGACTATCTTAAGCTTGTTTCTTTCATATTGTGCATCATGTAGAAACATGCAAGGACAAAGCTTGTAGTCTGCAAAGGGAACATCCTGATTTTGCAGAATATTATGAACTTGCAAAACTCGTCTATCCTGTGGCTTCAGTGTCTGTCAGTGTTTTCTATTTCTCTCCTCTCCACCTCCCTGTGACCCAGTTCTGCCGCACTGCTGCACACATCATTACGTGTCCCACTGAGATCCTCTCCTGACATATCCCAGAGAGTACACATGGAAACACACAGACATTCAATACATACACCTGCAAACACACACAGGTACCTGTTATTCGAAGGCTGACTATAAATAGAGAAGACATTAGGTCAAAGACACCAAAGTTGCAAAATATCAGTCAACACTGAGGCTTCATGACTGATAAGAAAGGTAAAACCATAGATGGGTGTGGCCCCAATATATCACGAATGACCTGCAGTTGTTTAAATTTTCACAGTGTGCCCAATCGATCAGTGAACCCAAGGTAAGAGGGCAGATATTTATCCAACTGTGACTCTGCATTACAGTTCAAAAGCATTTGACAGATGACACAGCAGGGCATTATCTATTTTCAGTTATAATGCAATAATTTGATACTGAACAATCACTGACATTACAAAAATAGGATCGCTTAGCCACTAAGATATACCTTGTCAACAACACACAAAATTAATTCATCCTGGCAATTTAAATAAAACACCAACCCCTATACACTCATTGGCCGCTTTATTAGGTACACCTTGCTAGTACCAGCTTGGACCCCCTTTTGCCTTCAGAACTGTCTTAATTCTTCATGGCACAGATTAAACAAGATGCTCGAAACATTCCTCAGAGATTTTGGTCCATGTTGACATGACAGCATCACACAGTTGCTACAGATTTGTCAGATGCACATCCATGTTGTGAATCTCTCGTTCCACCACATCCCGGAGGTCTCTATTGGATTGAGATCTGGTGACTGTGGAGGCCATTTGAGTACAGTGAACTCATTGTCATGATCAAGAAACCAGTTTGTGATGATTTGAGCTTTGTGACATGGTGTG
>VUQI01019470.1:17997-54244 GCA_015106735.1 Paratilapia polleni | reverse complement strand
AAAATTTAAAAATTTTAAATTTTTGTTTTTTTTTTTTTTTTTTTTGTATTCATGCAGCTTATCAGGGTCCAGGTTGCACTAATTAAACAAAATCATGATTAATTACTGGTGGAAAGGTGACATAATAACATAATTGCTTTATTTTGTTCCTGCTGGCGTTCTGTTACATATTATCTTGTATTAAAAGTGGTTCAAAAGTCTGAAATTTAACTTGCAGAAACCCCCTCATGTGGTCAAACAGATGGTTCTGGCTTGAGGAAAGATGAGGTCCTGCCTGAGAGTCTGAACTCAGGGCACACAAAACCCGTGTTCCTGACTCCACAGTTTATTTCTGCGACACTCTGCGATGAGACGAGCCTGAAGAGACTGACTCACTGCGCATCTCGTGCTCAACTGGCAGCACGCGTGTTTTCCCAGCAACACGACATATGCATCTTCCAATATGGCTGCTCCATATGGGCAGCTGGTGTCAGAGCAGGAAGTCACATGAGAAAAATGAGGAGAAAAAATGGGGCAGCTTTGATGGAGAGGAGCGTCTTTAGCAAAGTGAGCTCTGGTGATGGGTTTGGTGTGACAGGAAGTGGTGAACACAGAAACTGAGACAATTTGTGAGCCGATACAGTGTTTAAATCACAGTTTGTGTGTGCTAACTGACACGTTAGTTTACACAAATGCAAACCGCTCATTAAAGGGGCAGTTTACTCAAAATAAATGCACACAAGGCTACATTTTATCAGTTAAAAATTAAAGAGTACGTCTGCTGTTATTTTGGATTGTTATGCACAATGAACACTGACTGAACTTTCCAAAAAACTGAGCAGTATAATCAGCTATCCAGCGACTCTCTCATCCTGTAGAGGATCTCATCTCCTCCATCTGCAGCTGGTAGTCCTTCTTCTGCTCTGCAGCCTCGGTGAGCTCGGCACGTGAAGCAGTTCTTCACCTGCTGCAGGTTCTGGTTCTGGCTCTCCGTCTTGCAGCAAATCTCCAGAGCAGAAGAAGGACTAACATCACCAGCTCCATTCAAAGACTGCTGGATTTGGATTTCATCAAACTACTAGACAAGAACCTCTCTGAAGAAGCTGCTGCATGATACTAAGCCAGCAAGCTGGTAGGGAGATGCCCAAGTCAAGTCTGTGTGGTGGGAAACCCTATACTCACTCAACCCATACACACTGTTCTGCTGCCACAAATACTGACTAGATCACCAAGTGAGGATCAAGCCACCAACTGTTTCTCGCTTTATCCAGCTGCTTTGGGAAAGTCAGGAGCCATGAAAGTGTGTTGGATTTGTTGATGTTAAGAAAGACTTATTTAAGTTTTTAGATGTTCAAATGAAGCATATAAATTAGAAAGTGAGGAAACTGCCTGCAGCAGGTGATGTGCTGTGGAAAAAGGAAAAAAAAGTCTAATTACTGTTAATACGTCTGGTTTCAGTTCATGTTCCAGATCGATTATGCTCAGTTTCACAGGTCTGTTCACTGTGTTGAACTTTGTGATGAAGGAAAAAAAAGTTTTTGTGTTTTTGAACAGCTGACTGATCCCCTGACTCTGGTGGTATTCAGCCCTGCAGACATATGGATGTAAAGGTAACTCACAGTGTAGTATGTGCATTACCCAGAGTAAGTTTAATGAAGGTTGTAACTAAAACCTTCTGTATAACTAGATACCATTAGAGCTACATTAGAATATGATTCTATCATACCACTTTTTGTATTTTGGGTAAATTGTGTCTGTAAAATGCTGCTGCTGCTGACTGAATAATATTTTATTGGGTTTTTAAAAAAAATATTTTCTGTCTAATCAACAGACGAGGACAAAGCATATCGGACATGACATGAAAGCCCAACATTTACTCAGTGCTGGAAAAATTACTCACTTCACTTAAGTATAAATACCACAGTTTCCAAATACCCTATTACTTAAAGTAGAAGAGCATAAACATGTATTCAGTAACTGATTGATTTTATACTCTCTGTGACATTTTTGGAGATGCTCGAGGAGGAGCTGGCTTTATTTTGAGTCCAGTGGTTACCAGTTTAGGGTTTTGGTGCTCCTAAAGGCCGCCAGATAAATCTGCGAGCTAGCTGGAGGTTAGCTATGCTGCGTTAATCTGGCTGATAAAGTAATTTGAAAATGTCAAGCTAGTTTACAGTCCACATTAGCCCCAGGAGTTAGGATGGGTTAGTTGACCGTATCCACTTAACACAGTATTTTGACATGTTAGATATCTAGCAATTAGTCAATGTTAGCAGGCAAGCTAGCATTAGCTAGCATTAGCTATCGAATGCCGAATGTTGACCATACAGTGTGTCTCAGTTTGGATATTTTGGTACACTTCCATGTAGTACACTATGCACATACAGTGAAAGGTTTTCACAGGACTCTGTGCAGTCCTCTGAAAAACTAAGTACACCCCATGATTCAGTAGCTTGTAGAACGACCTTTAGCAGCAATAACTTGAAGTAATCATTTTCTGTACGACTTTATCAGTCTCTCACATCGTTGTGGAGGAATTGTGGCCAACTCTCCTTTACAGCGTTGCTTCAGTTAATTAATTTTTGCAGGCAAGCACAGTTCTCTTAAGGACCTGCCACAACATTTCACTCAGGTTGAGGTCTGGACTTTGACTGGGCCACTGGAACACCTTGATTCTTTTCTTTTTTAACCATTCTGTTGTAGATTTGCCGTGCAGTCCTGTGAAAACTTTCTTTTTCACATGGCTAAATGTAAAAGTGAGTATGAAGTATCCAACGGTCACTCCATAACAAATTTTTAGTGGCCTAACATACCATCTGAATCCGCATCAGTGCTTGTTTGTTGTCCTTCTTTGAAGGTTTTGCTGGAAGCTGGACATTTGCTGATGGTGATGATTGGTGGTCTCAGTTTCTCAGGTGTTAGCTGCTGTTTACTGTTGGTGCTGTAGGCGAAGGATAATAGACAGTATAAAAAATGGATGTAGGTTCTGGATCTGAAAAGTGAAGCTGTGGGTTATCCAGGATATGCTTATTGGCTGACCATGTGTGACTGATAAGTGGTTAGCCAATGATCGTGTAGTTTCATAGTCAGATCCACCCCTCGCTCGTCATACCCAATTTCAAAACACCAAGATGGCGATGGTGAAAACACTCATCTGGAGGCTTCAAAACAGGACTTCACAAACCAGTGGGTGACGTCACGGTAGCTACGTCCATCTTTTATTCTGTCTGTGGGGAGGATAAAGACGGCATTAAGGCAACCTACATGATAATTTAATATGAATGTGTCACAGATGTCGACGAGCTGCTGGTTTAAAGCTCCACTGCAGCTCACTGGGTGTTAAGTGTCTTGCTCAAGGGCACTTCAGCTGTTCGTGCTGACAGCAGGGGAAGCATTACTCACACACTTCACCCACAGATTCTGATGCATAGGCAACGCTTCAACGTGACACATGTATAGGAAAGAGAGGCAAGTGGGACGTGGATTAAAGAGCAGAAACAGATGGGTGGACTGCGATAAAGAAAGAGAAAAATACAGAAACATGAAGAGGTGGAGAGTCTGATTCGCTGTCAGAAAACTACAAAAAACACTGAGAAATGTGAGACAGCAGCTACCTGCTTGGGAAGTTATGGTTATTTGTGTCCTGGAAAAACTTAACATGAGAGTTTGTTAACAGAAAAACAAACATTTATTCAAGTGGCGGCCAGAGGGAGTAAGAAACAAAAGTAAGCTGGTAATTTAATTTAAACCGGCAATTATTTCTCCCAGAGGAGTTTTATTATCAGCTGGATGACTTTTTTTTTTTTTTATGGCATACAATAGCATGTTCAGTTTTCACATTATACATGACTGTAGCTGTCTAATGCTGTTTCCCCAGCTTTGTTCCTGTAAACCCTGCTGTCTGAGGTCACCACTTGATTTAACCTGCAGGAATTTCCTTGTTTGTTGGAAGCTACGCTTGTTAAAGGTCACCAAAACAGAAATATCAAATAAACTGCAGTTTTCCTTCCATGTAAAGGAAGGAGTAGAAGAACTGCCAGCGTTTCAGGCTGCTTGTTTGAAGGACTTTTTCTGTCTTTTCTACAAACATACTGTACTCAGAGAGGTAATGTTAACGTACGGCACCATGCAGAAGCTTCAGACACAGACCCATCACCGAGGCAGCTGATCGTCCAAAATACAGTGTGTCAGTACAAAATTATGTTTGAAACCAAGTCTGAAATCAAGGTCGAACTATTCTAAACCAAATCTGAAGCTAGGTTAAAAGCACGTTTAAACCAAGTCTGACAAGTTCAAAACCAAGTTTGAAACAAGTCTAAACTGAATTAGAAATAAAGTACAAAACCAGTTCTGAAACCAAGTCTGAGAACAAGTCTAAACCAAGTTTGTTCCCAGATAAACTCAAGTCCAAAACAAAGTCTGAAATCAAGGTTGAAATTGGTCTAAACCGAGTCTGAAACCAGGTTAATAACAAGAGTGAACGAAGTCTGACACAAAATCAGAAAACAAGTCTGAATCAAAGTTTGAACACTGGTTTGAAACAAGTCTAAACAGGGTTTAAAACCACACTAAAACCAAAACCGCAACCAGAACTGTGACCACAAACAGTCTCAGTCCAGACTGAAACCAGGTCCATACCCTGAAAACTGTTTGCAGATGTACTGAGGAGAACTGGAGCTGTTAATTTTGTTTCTTTACTGCACTTTGTATTTTTATAGGTGAAAACTACTCATGGTTCATCACTTCACCTTTAGTGTCTAATCTTTGTGCTTCACTCTGCCTGAGTTTAAGGAAAAGTTATTTATTAAATGTGAACGTGATTGTGACTGATGTCTCCACGTTTACATCCTCTGGAGGCGACGCTGTGAGCAAAGTTTAGGCTGCAGTATCGAACTGCAGCTTCCATCACAGCTCTGAAGTCCTGTAGTACCCAAATTTTGGTTTCCATAACAACACAGTGAAGAGAGTGAAATCAGATCCAGAGTGGAGGCTGAGAGTCGGGTTGAGCGAGCATGTGTGAGAGCAGAGAGAGAGGGAGGGAGAGAGGGAAACAGGAGATGTTTGACATCAGCAGTTTTGGTGGCAGATCGGTGGTGATCTTTGGCCTCGGCCTGGCATCCAGACAAGCCTGACGGGAGGGCTCCTTCCCACAATGCACTGCTGCATAAATCCCATCTTTCTGTTTGATGCCCATGCAGTGCTCTCTCTCTCTCTTCCTTCACTTCTCCTGAATGTTGATGTTTTTTTCTTTTACTAGAAAAGCAACAACAGCAGCAGCAGCAGCAGCCGTGGGTGTAAATCATCTCCTTCAGATGAAAACCTTGTGCTGTCAGTGTTGGTGATTTTCATGCTTTCAGATCGCTTTGAAGGATTACACATTCCTCTGCAGGTGGAGGCCATCCTCCAGCCCTCCAGCTCTTAAAACTCTTTGAAAACCGTGTAGATTAATGTCAAACATGGTGAAATGAGGCTGTTGGTCTGACTGCTGCGGTTTAGACCAGGATGGTGGACTGTGGGCTGCTTTTTCTGCTCCAACTCATTTCAAACCATCTCATTTGGGTTTAGGTTAGCTGATCTGATGCTGCGCCGTCACCCTGCTTTGTAGTCAAACACTGAAAAACCACCGATGGTCCCACTAAGCTCAAACCAGATGGGATGTTGCGGTACCCATGCCTACGAGTTACCGTTTTGTTGCACAGATACAGAGTTTATGGCAATACTGACACACAAATGGATGCTTAAGCAGAAGTTGTGTGAGGCTCCTCCCCCAGGAAACTTTGAGAATGAAACTCTTTGCTTTCTGCATTCTGGTGAATTTTTATGTACAAATTTTTTAAACTTTTTTTGCATCAATTTATACGCACAAATCAGGCAACAGGTGTAAAACCAAGTCTGAAATCAGGTTCAAAACAACTCTGAAACGAGACTCGAATCAAACCTGAAACTAGGCTCGAAACAAGTCTGAAATGAGGTTTGAAACAAGTCCAAACCACATCTAAAACATTTTAAAAATCAATAACCTTTAATTTTATTAAAAGATATGACCAGAAAGGGACAGAAAGGGGTGGAAAGGGTTAAGTTTATCTCTAACCAGTTCAACAAAAAGAAAAATGAAAGTGAAGGTTCATTTATTAGCTTTCAACTTGTTAGACAAAGTCTCCAGAAGAGATTGTAAAGTTGTTTTCGAGATAATAAAGTTGAATAACGCATCATAATGAAAACACAGAGCTTAAAATGTAAATGGATAAATGGATGATAAACTCACCAGCTCGGCTTTCTGATTTGTGTCAAACTGAAACAAAAGGAAGCTGACGATTCATTGATGAGTTTCCGATTCCCTCTTAATTTTCTCTGATTTTTGCTGAACGTGCAAAAAACTATTTTTACCCTGGCAGGAAACCGCTGTGCATAATTATCTGAAACCTCAGCAAATTACTGTCTGAATCCAGGCTGAACGAGAATAATGTCACAGTCTATTGGCACATCTGTCTCTCCCGGTGCAGCCGCCGTCTTCGTCAGAGCAAAAGCTCATGTTTTAGTAAAGACATTCACAGGCAGATCGGTCATGCTGATAGTTTCCAGAAATGTGGGCTCCATTCCCCATCGTTTCATGATGTGTGTCTTTGTTATTCGTAGTTTGAATTGTTTTGTCATGTCTTTGTGGTGAGAAAAGATGCACTGCAGCTCATTGTTATTCTTTATAATATATTGTTGGCTGGACACTTAAGATGTAGGAGAAGATCAGGATCATTTTAATGTAATTTGGCTTTTTTTTTCATGGCTTTTATTTTGGTACGAGGTCTGTTTTCTGCCTCCCAGTGCTGCAGTTGTGCAGGAAAGGTGTGACCTGTGTGAGAGTTGGTCTTTGAGAACAGCCAAATGTGCAAATTTTAATGCGAGGAAATCTTGGCGGCGCTCTGCTTAACCAACAGGTGGTCGTAATGAAAGTCCACAGTGTATGTACGCCATGCATGTTTACAAAACAACAAGTGTAACTGGCTGGAAAGAAGCTGCATGAAAGGAGATATGTAAACACAGATGGAGGATTCGTACTTTACTGTTCTGAAATGATAATAGTACGGCATCATTTTATTCATATTTATATCGATAAATTCAATCTTCAAAACTGTTGGAATCACAGGAAGTTAAAGCTGCCAAGAGAAGACCGACCCTCCACAAAACTCCTCTCACACCGGTCACACTTCCTCATGCACAGAGAAATCTTCATTGCTGGATTGTTTGAGTTGTCTTGATTCACATGACCACAGTTTGCAATTAAGTAAAAAAAAAAACTTTTGTAAACATACAAAGAAAATTTGTTGGTGTAGCAGGCAAGAAATACGTCCAAACTGCTGAGCCCTTGCTGTTAGCTTCCTCCACGTTATGCTAGTTCCCACCCTAGCAAATGGTGCACAGCTGCTGACACGTGGTGTAGTTAACACAGGTCGGCCTGTTGTCACTGATAACTGATCCAGCTTTCTAAGCCAGGGTTGGGTTGGTTATTTATTTATAAACATTGACTCAAAAGGTCCAATGACGACTTCTCTGTTGGTGCCGCTCTTGTTCGCTCACTCTCACTCTTGTTGTTTTGGTCTGTTGGGAAGCTTTTGTTTCACTTACAGTAACAAAACAGGTTTTTGTGAGCTTCGTTATTATTCCACCTGTCCTGTGTCTGTCTGCTCCACTCCGTGTGTGAGGAGGTGCACTCACAGTGGGACTGAGAGCAGGGAAAGGAGAAACTAGCCAGGTCGTAGTAAAGACTCTCACACTGAGCTGGAATGAAATTAGTGCAAATAAATCAGGTGAATAATGTAATTACGTTTAAATTTGTTGATTTATTCATCTTGTCATTTATTATCTTGCAAATAAACCAGTTCAGCAAATGTATATTCTTGAATGTGTTTATTTGTTAAACAGTGTTTATGTTGAGCCTGATGTTGCCTTACATATCATGAATGATTCTCAGTACTTTTTCCAGTTCTGATGTGATACAGTCCCCCCCTGGCTTCAGGTATCTGCTCATACTGAGTACTGATCAGACATCAGTATTAAATTCATAAGCTGGATTCCTCACAGTGAAGAAAAGACTGGGAATCATTAGTTTATGTTTAACACAACATCGGGAAAAATGGTGCCTTAAACAGGGATATTCATTTCCTGAACTGGTATTTATTAGTAAGATGAAACATGACAACAGAATAGAAACAAATAGAATAAAAAATAAATCATTTATTCACATTATTCAGCTAATTTGTTTATTTATTTGACTCATTTCAGCTCAGTGTGAGAGTCATTAACTTACCGCATACTGCTGTTCTTTATAGTCGTGCTTAGTTTCCTCCTCTCAGTCTGAGTGCACCTCCTTTTACTGCTCCTCACACATGTCCACACGGAGCTAACAAGAAACAGATGAAGTAAAACAACATTAATGGAGTTAATGTAAGTGCAGTAAAAGCTTCTGATAGCGTTTCAGTCGTGTCCACCGCCGACCGCAGTTTGCAGTTAATTTAAAAACGTTTTTCAAACGTACAGATAAAAGCTGTTGGTGGAGCTGCTGTTAGCTTCCTCCAGGCCACGTTTGCTCTCCTGCTGCTGCTGATGCACGGTGAAGGAAACAACACAGAACTGTACCAGATGGATCGTCCGTAGACTGACTTGTTGTAACCGATATCTGATCCAGCTTGTTGAGTCAGGATCAGATATCCAAATATTGGATTGTTGCATATTAATGCCTAGTCTGTTCCTTACAGTGAGGACTACAGCTTATTAAATTAACACAGGTGTCAGATCAGCAGAATAGCAGATATCTGAAGGGAGGGGTGTCGGTATGAAATCGGAACTGTAAAAAGCTGGACTGGTGAAAGCGACATGTGACGTCAGCTGAAGCATACAACAGCATCTCTTCTCTTTTATTCTCCTCTAGTACTTTTACCACTGATACATGGTCTGAGTGTGTATGCACAGTATAACCTTTTAACGTTCGGTTTGGACTCGTGGGTTAAACTTCAGGCGTCGTGGAGTCAGAGCCTGTGCAGCTCATTAGTGGCAATGAGCGCTCATTAGCAATCAGTAACTCCAAATAGCACTCACGGCAGACTCCACAGGGTGAGAGTGATTTAGTCATGGCAGATACATCAGCTGAGCGCGAGGAGTTAATTGGGCTTCCAGCTAGATGGCTTCTTTTTAAAGCTCGTCTGCAGTTTTGGTGATTATCTTTAATGTTTGGATCGAGAGGCTGAGAGCGCTGATTTAAGTGGATTTTTATTTTTTATGTTTTCAGCATCAGGATTTGATAAAGTGTCAGCTGACGGTTTGATCCCACAGATGCAGAAAACGCTGGTTCCTTTATAGAGCCCTATTTAAGGTTCAGGTTGTATAAAGGCTCTTGTTTCCTGCTTGGCTGACGGGTCTCTGTGAAATAAATGCGGCGTGTTTAAACTCTGCTAACCTCACTTCCTGCATTCAGTCAGTCACAGCTGCAATGCTTTAGCAGGAATACATCAGCCGCTCTTCAGGTGTTTCAGATTGATTTCTCGTGTTCCTGCACAAGCAAACACTGATGACTTTTTCCTGGAAGACTGAACCCTCGTTATTTTCGCTGATGTTCTCATGCAGGTGGACGCAGCCGACACGAGGAACGCTGTAGTGATGTATAAATAGGCTTTTCAGTGACTTATGTAACAGATTACAGCTTACAGTTTACAGCTTACACACTTACACGTGCAGTCCATTTTACAGACTGCATTTTTATTATACTGCAGTCTTCAGAAAGGTCAGAATTTCCAAACAGTTTATTTCACTGACATTGGGAGGTTTTGGGGAGAGATTTTGCTCATTTCCAATGTGTCAAAGGAGCAGCCAACTTTCCAAAATGGTAAAATCAAAAAGTGGCAGTGACTGACGTTCCTGATAAAAAAAAAACATCTGGACTTTGCAGGTTCCTTTAAAAACGTCTTTAAAAATCAGAGTTTGGACTGTTTTCGTAGCCTGCTGTAGGAGTGATTTTCTTTTTTCTTTTAGCAAAAACTGTTTGCAGATTTAAAAGGTAAAAAAGGTCACTTATGGAGGAGGTGGTCTTTCTTTCTTTCTGCCTAAAAATCATTTTCAATATAAGTATGCATCTTTGTTTGACCAGGAAGTGAAACTCTTAAGGTTAAGAACCTCTTTTTGTGACTGTGCTCCTGAAGAAAACCTGCACAAGCATGGGGAAAACATGCAAACTCCACACAGAAGGACCCTGCATGGGTTCAAACCCAGGACCCTCTTGCTGTGACGCTGCAGAGCTATTAAAATAAGACTTTTTGTGTGTATAAACATGGAAATAGGGAGGTGTGACATCTCCAGTTGCAGGTTGGAGCCCAGAGTTGCAGACTGATTATGAGTGAAGACCACTGAAGCTTTCTGTGAGCCTTCAAATCTTATTATCATAAGAATAATTTCCAAAAATGGCTTCCAGCAGTCTCCAGAAGAACATGATGGCCTGATCCAGAACGTGAAAGTCTTAAAGTGCCTAAAGAGAAGTTGAAGCTTTTTGAATCAGTCAGTGGCGTGCACTTTCAGGTACTCCAGCATTAATTTGAGCAAGGACTTGTAGCTGCTGCTTGGAGGAGATGAAGGAGGTTCCTCTGAGAACAGACCTCATCAGCTTGTAGCTTTATCACTGCTGTGCTGCAGGATTTACAGGATGTTGTAAATCCTGATCTGCAGCACTGACCTGATGTCTGTTTCTGCTCCTCTTCTTTTACTTCCACTGAAAAGTCTGATGTCTGTTAGTTTGGCAGACGTCTTCCATCAGTTCATCTGCTCTGTCTAATGCATCACTTCCTGTGTGTCAAGAAGGTGTTTTAGCAGGAAATGGAAAACGACTTCCACAGAAGTCCATTTATTTGTCTTCTGATTTTAAAATTAACTGCTATTGATCTGAATCTAAGAGGCTAAAAGCACTTTCACATCTTATGACACATTATTTGCAGCTCATTTGCGTTTTAATGGCGAGATTGAGCAAGTAAATATTTCCTTCTCAGAGGAGTGTCATTCCATGGAAAATCAATCAGTGTCACCTGACTCCCTGCGAGAATCAGCTGAATTTTTTGGAACAATAACTTCAGTATATTTAATGAAACCGTGCAAAATTTGACATTCACACTGAAATTTTTCGGAGTTTCAGGCCCTCAAAGTACACAGGGGTAGGCTGAAATTTTTTAATTCGCATTATTTTTTTTCCAGCATTATGATCCCTCATGGCTTCATAAGTACAGGAGATATCCTCATGATATTTTCAGTGCTGAAAAACACATTTAAGCTCTGTTTAAAAACTGCAACCACTTTTACACCCACTGCAAGTGTCATAATCTTTAGAGCTAAAGATAAAATTTAGTTTTTGTTCATCAAACATTTTTTCTATAACTTTGAGCATCAGTATCATGAGATATATCATATTTTCACAGTTTAATGTCTATGATGTAGAGGAACAGAAACGAGCATTGGTACCCTGGATGTTTGAGCTGTTTTCTGATGATTCACTGGAGAAAACTTCCAAAGGCGCACTTTGGGTAAACCGTCAAGGGTCATATCACCATGTGGGATAGGAGGCTGCTCAGAACAGGTTATAGCATGTGAAAGGTCTCCAGCTTTTAGCTTTTAGCCCTGATTCCTTCTGGGTTGTTTTTTAACACTCATGAATGTAGCTTGTGGAGTGAAATGGAGAAACACTGGTGTTCACATGTTCTGTACAGCGGTATGGACAGATCACACTATTCAAACAACTGAAGACGTTTTTCAAACGTCTGAATCTCAGGATGAGTGGATGATCTCTTTGTAATTTTTTGCTTCATCCTGTCCCACATGGTGATATGACCCCTGAAAGTTTACCCAAAGTGTGCCTTTGGAAGTTTTCTCCAGTGGTGCAGCTTTGCTGTTGAAACTATGATATACTATGGGATATAACTATGATATATCCCATGATACTGATGCTCAAAGATGGTTATAGAGAAAATCATGTGATTTGAGATTGTGGCTTTAGATTGTGACACTTGGAGTGGGAATAAAAATGTATTTGATTGACCCCCGTGTGCTTCGAGGGCCTGTAACTCTGAAGATATTCACAGTATGAAGGTCAAATTTTGTATGGCCTCATTAAAAATACTAAAGCAATTGTACAAACATCAGATGATTCAGGGATGGGGGGCGTAAATGGGAACTTTTCTCAGATTTGCTTGATCTTATATGGAAAGACCCCGGTAAGATGAATAGCTGTCTTTGTTGCTGCCTGTTAGTTTCAGTTCGGTTTCTGTTTTTGTGAAATTTGACTTGGACAGAAGTCAGAAAGCATTGGAGTCGGTTATTCAGGTCTAATGAGTCATTAGTGTTTTGCGCCAGTGTTATAAAAAAAACAGGCAGTTATTCTTTATGAAATATATCCTCATAATAAAGTGTTAACATGTAAACTAGTTATCAGCAAATCCACTTTATAATCAAGTTTCTGTGATCAGATTTGGTGCAGACGAGGTTCATGTGGGGACTCCGCGATGTTCACTGACAGTTTATAAAGTAGGATTTTCATGATTTACATCCAAACACAAACAAGACTTCAGTGACTTAATTCATTTATAGGATTCCCTCTGTGGAGGCTGTTTGTGTTCAGGATTTCCTAATGGGCTCTGTGGTTGTGGTCATTTAGTGTAATGACATTCATCTCAGACAGATGTTGTGCCAGAGGGAGAGTCGTTCAGCCAGGAGCTTACGCATGGATGAAATGTAAGATCAAGGCTACATTAACAAGAAATTTAATCAAACGTCAAGTCTTAAAAGTATGAAAAATTTAAAGAAATGTTGTCTTTAGATGATTTCAAATAAAGTAGAAGTATTGGTTATTTTTGTGGCCCCCATGTGGACAAAAATAATCATTATATTAATATTTGAATTTTATTTTTTGCAATATGTAGCGTCTCGTTTTTTTGAGGGGATCCAAAAGACACAAATACAGAATTTTCAGTACACAGAAAGAAAACAATATTACATAACAAACTCTAGACAAAAACTGTTTAGTCACACCCCAACACCTGAGTGATTATACCAGAAAACTGACAAAGAACCAAAAACTACATGACTTATATCAGCATAAAGCTCGAGACATTTCACCTGTCATCCACGATTCTTCTTCAGTTCTAAAAGCTGATGGAGAGTCCCAGGTATGTACACCCCCCTGGTGGGGCTGTCACCTTGGAGGTGACCACCCTGTGGTCAAGTGAGTCACTGTGAACATTAGCATCCTTCAAAGAGTGGATGCAGGACGACTCACATGATTATAGGGCGGGTCCATGGCTCTCAGGACCACCAGGGGTTAAATACCTGGGACTCTCCATCAGCTTTTAGAACTGAAGAAGCCTCTTGGATGAGAAAAAGAAGTTCAGTTGCCTTCATTTCAAGTGCTTAAACTACCATAACCTAGATGACTGAGCACCTACACAGACAATCTACGCTGTACTTTTGCATCAGGGCTTTGGAATGACCTGCCTGAGGAGCTGAAGCTTTCAAATTCTTCATACTATGAAACTTGTCTGTGTTACAGGTCCTCAGAGTACATCGGGGTGGGTTGAAATTTGGCAATATTTAATTATTTTTCCCAGTATTTTTGATCCCTAATAACTTGATAAGAGCAGGGTCATCACAGGTGGGATAGGTGGCTGCTCAAAACATATCAAAGGACTCTTTTTTACCGACATTTTGACACCAGGCTCATCTTCTACCCATGAGTCCATCTGTTCATAGTATGTCAATGTCAAATGTTAAATAAACGTAAGGAGAAATGTCCTTCATGGTTTCTCTGAGGTAATTTGCTTTCTCTAAAAGTTTGTTTCATTATAAAACAAAGAAAATCAGCAAACTGACCCTGAGAATTTTGGGCCTTTTTGCCAGAAACATGACTAAACTATTGATTAAGCAACTGATCGTTGCAGCTCTGGATGGATGTACCTGGATGTAGCTGGTTTGTCTTACAGCTGAGCTGAAAACATCAAAGACGAAGGAGAATTTTTAACCACTCTCTTGCATGTTTTAAGGTCAGTGCTGCAGGTCGGACTCACTGATACACATAAGATGGTGTTTAACAGTTTAAACTGTTTAAAACTGAAGATTAGAAACCAGTATCATGTAAGTCTGAATCTTAAAGGTTATAAACTTGACTTTTTTCTTCTGCTCTGCTGGAATTCATCATTAAACCCCCCGGTGATGAGTGGACAGTTTGTGACCAGCTGTGAAAAAGCACTTACAGCTGCAGAACAAAAAAGGTTCGATGGTGGAGGAGCAGGAGGTCGTCACCGACATAATGAAGCCCTCAGGTGTTATTTAGGGTGTTAACACAGCAGGGAGACCCTGGAGTGAATGCTGGGGTTGACTTTGTATTATAGAGCCAACCAGATGCTGCTTTTCACAGTTTTACTGCACAGAACAGAAAACACACAAACAAACAAAAAACTGTAGTTACTGCTGATGTGATGAGCAAAGAAGGAAAGCAGCAAAAGACGCTCAGATGTGTTCTTATGCATGTATAAGACAGTTTTTAGCTGTATTCTTTCAGCGGGCATGTTGGAGCGAAGAAACAACAAATCTAAAAATCTGAACAAGTACAAGCCTGCAGTGCTTTAATCTCTGTTTTAAGATAATTTTGATACAAAGGCCAAGAGATCAGTGAAACTGCTTTCAAATTACTCAGATTAAGCAGGATTTACATGGATTATATGATAATAAAACCAAAGATAATAACAATGCTCCATATAAACACCTCAGTCAGAGTAAACAGAACTTTAAATGGTTTTCAGAGGGGTGGACTAACCCTTTTCATAAAGTGGTCAGAAATAAAACTGTACCGTGTAAACAGTTTAACCTGATACTCATACCTTCTGACTGCATGTATTCCTGCACCTGCTCACTGTTTTGTGTTTTGAAATAAATCTGTGGAGACATATGCTTTTGCCCTTTCAAATGATGGTAGCTTCTGAGCTGAACTGGTCCTGTGCATAGTTTGCTTTTGATACAGATGGTAGGAAAACAGAGGTGGATGTGCAACAGATCTCTAGGAAGCTCCAAAGAGATGAGGTGGCTGTTGAGAACATACAGTATCTATCACTTTTGTGCATGTTACACTGTTCATATCAAGTGTATGTGCATCAGACCAAAAATAGGCACTTTGCATGGAAACAGTTGGCCTGAATTCTTTAGTTACAATGAAAGAATTGTAACTGCACTGATGATCGTCAAAAGCAAAGGGTTTGGACGGTGTTTAAAAAGTCTTAGTAATAACCGTCTTACTGCTCTGCACAACAAGCTCTGTGGGATTTTTTATTCATGCTCATCTCAAGTCGTAACCTCTGGGGCTGAAAAAGGAAGGCAATGTGGAAGTGCCAAAACCTACAGTTCCTCTGATGTCCACTTGAGGCAGGTTACAGAACTGAGTCAGTCCCCATAGACTCCCATGTTAAAATGTCCAACTTTACAGCAGAAACAAACATGTTTGCAGCCTGCTACCGAAACGGTTTTAGTCTCTTTAACTGATTTCATCCCTCATAACAAATGTGGGGTGATCCATTTGGATTTTGCTAAGGGTTGAAATTAGGGGTGTGGCCTCTTTCACTGACAGATGTGCCAACAGAGGGAGCTGCTAAGTCTCCTTCTCCACTAACTGGAGTCACTGAACTGGATCTCTCAACTGTGCTTGTTTCTTTTGGAGCATTTAAATACAAATATCTGACAAATAATAGCACAGAGTCACGATGGCTACGTCCATCTTGTATATCTAAACCTTAACACAACCTCCTCTAATGCACGGTGGGTGTGCAGCATGAGTTTCTATGGTAATGTACCATCAGAGATCTGGTGGAGTTGAGGCCTCTGATGGATCTCCATCAGTCTGCTGCAGATAAAACTCATCATGCCCCATGTGTACCTGAGTGAATGTGGTTTGGACTGGATCAGGGATTGGATTCTGGTCTGATACTGCCCCTCTTGAGCCTCTCATGTGTCTGATCTTGTGGTCCATGTTTGCGTCATGTTCAACAATCACTCCTTTCATCTATGACTCAGCATCCGAACCTTTCCTGATCCACATTAGCCCGGCTGGTTCGCTGTTTCCGTGATGATACCGTGGGGAGTCAGTTTGTTGTCTTCCTCTCGAGCACAATTACAGCAAACACCGGAGCAAATTCAATTTTCCTGTTGTTATCAGTATTTGTACATTTCTCTGCAGCCCCTCCTCTGAGGCCCTCGCTGTGCCACGTTTTATTATTTTTCCCTCTCTCTCTGTCTTCCTTCCCCGGACCCAGACGGCGATAATGTTTGTGGCGCCCACCGACCCCAGCATCCCCCCGAGGCTGTTTGCCTCGGGCTGCAGTTGCTTAAGAACGATGCCTTCAGGTTTCATTTACATCAGGTTGTGCAGCAGAAAGCTTTAATCTTCAGGTATGAGCCGGTGAGCTGGAATGAAGCCTTTCAGATCAAAGTGTATGAAGTCAACGCTGTCCAATATTTTTCTGACAGTCTACAATAGTGGTGACGTAAAGACTCTTTTACATGGTTTAAAGACTTCTTTCTCCACACAGTTTGCAGCATAGTTATGACTTTTTTTTTGTGTGAATTTGGTGCAAAAGTGATTTATTTTTGATATTGTTTACATTAATCTTGTTAAGGTTTTGTGAAATTCTGCATCCAAAATGTCCTAAATTAGGAAGAAAGGCCTCAAATCTGATTTATTATTTCATTAGATTCTCATAGAGGCCTCCTGTGGTCATTATAGACTAATATAAATGTCCTTTTTGTTTTTACTCATTCTTTTTGATCTTTTGATGATTTTCTTATTTAAACTTTCCAATTGGTCATTGTCATCCAAACAACCAACAGCTGCTGCTATATTAGTAAAGAGGAGCTGTGTCACCCCAAACCGCAATCTGTTCTGAAGCATTTTCTGAATTGAAACAGACTTAAAACTCCTTAAATTGTTGCCACAAAGCAAATAGTTTTGAATCCCATCATAGTAATTTTGCCTCCTTTTGTAGTCATTCTCTCATGTTGTGTTTTTTTTTTTTGTACTTTTGTAGTTATTTTTTACCTTTTGTGTCTCTTTTCAGTCATTTTGCATCCCACTGTGGTCATTTTCTGTCCCTTTGGATGTAAAACGCATTCATTGATGTTACATAATTTGACAGTCATTTCTTATCCTATTGTGATCATTTTGCATCCCTCATGTGGTCATTTTGTGGTTATTTTTCATCTTTGTGGGCTTCTTGTCTCTTCGTTTATTTTGCATCCCACTGTGGTCAATTTGCATCCCTTTGCATACAAAATGCACCTTGCATCTCTTTTCAGACATGTTATATAATTTGACATTGTCATTTAGCATCCCTTGGGGAAAGTTTTGCATACTTTTGTGATCATTTTGCATCCCCATCTGCTCACCTTTTCAATGATTAAAATAATAAACATGTAAGAGCCCACCAGCCCCTTATAGGAGCTCTGAGTATAAATGAGCCATAGTAGTCATTTTGATCATGGCAAAAAAGATTATAAATGAGCACAGAGAGATGTGCTCATTCAGAAGTGTTTTAAGCAGATTTGCATCCATTTGCTTTGTGCCTCTTTTCAGTCATAGTACTTCATTTGACAGTAATTTTACAACTTTTTGTGGGCATTTTGTATCCGTTTGTGGTAACTCTGTGTCTCTTTGTGGCTTTTTTGTAGCCATTTTTCATCTCTGTGTTCTTCTTGTGTCTCGTTTCAGTCATTTTGCATCCTGCTGTGTTCATTTTGTATCCCTTGGGATTCAAAATGCATCTTTCGTTTCTTTTTTTAATGTATACTCAAAAGCATGTCTTTTTTCAGCCTCTGAAAGGAGACTCATTTTGGATGCTTTTGTGTTTTTTGTGTCCACTTGTGCTCCTTTTGTCTCACTTTGTGGTAATTTATGTCTTTAGTGGTTATTTTTGGTTATTTTTTCATCTCTGGATAATTTTTGCATCTCTTTTCAGTCGTTTTACATCATTTGACCATCATTTCACACGGCAGGAGAAGACTCCTGCTCTCACTGAGGCCACATCTGTGCCAAAAGTGACCAGATATAAGCAGAGATGTTTCATGTTTATTATCCCTCGGAGTGATTCAATGCAGCACCTCAGCTGCAGTATAGCAGCTGGTTAACGATGGTTTCTCTGCTCATTTGTTTCCGTGGTGACGGATATAGTTTACAGCTCTAGCGATGGATGCTGGGAAACGGTAATAATGATTTTACTGCGTCTAATTAAAAATGAAGCATCACTCATGGTTTTATTGTTACCATCCTCACTGGTTTGACTTCTGAGGAGAATTTTAAGATGACGGATGATTAAAACAGGATGACGTTATGTGTTGAGGAAACACGCAGCTTGGCAAATCTCCTTAATGTGATCAGCGTATAAATGGATGACTGTGTTTATGCATGTGTTTGTTAACAGATGGTGACCTGCAGAATGAGCAGCATTAGGGGACAAATCAGAAGTTTGTAGGATTTTATGTGAACATTATATTCCACAAGTTTTTGTTTTTTTTTTAAGAAAAATCGGTCTGAGTTTCTTTTTTAAGGATGAAAACAAGCAAACTGTGGCAGCAACAAACAAGCATCAGTGGATATTTAGCTGCTGTTTGGTGTGTTTGGTACATGTGGAGCTCACAGTCACACAGATCAAGCTGCAGCAGAGGTTCAGTGGGGAATCTTTTATGCCAGTGCTGGATTTTTTCATCTTTAATGCATCAGTGAGAAGAAGGGCTGAGAATTCTCTGGTGCTGAATTTGCTCATTTTGCCAAAAACAGACGGTCCTCCCTGGTTGTTTTCCAGAAAAATTCATTTTATCACAACATACAAATATAAAGCTGCTTCAGATATTAGCACCTCTTTCTGTTAATCGCATGGAGCATTAATGTAAAAGCCTCCTGTGTCTGAACTGTGCACGGATGATTAGAAAAAAGGCCTCTGGGAACAGACATGTATGGGCCTACACCCCTCATAGCAGCCCCACTAATCACGGGACTGGCGGTTAGATCCTGGCTCCTCCTGTCCAGGCGTCCTTGGGGAAGCCACTGAACTCCAAGTTGTTCCCATATAAAAATTGCAAAGACAGACGCCATATAAGTGCAGTCCCCCCCCGGCCGCCTCAGGTCCTTTGTCCTCTGCTCAGCAGGCCCTTTCAGAAATTAAGGTCTGGATGAAACCATAATGCCTCTTTAACAGCTTAATAAATTCAGCAAACACCCCTTATATTGATATGTTAATTTCATTAAAACTTAAAATTTACACCCAGTGGCATTTAAGCATTTCATTGTTTTAAATGCGGCAGCACAGAGAAATGGTAGATTCTGTTCATTACTGCAGCTGCTGGTGGATTAATGTGATATCTGAACTATACACACACACACTTACATATACACACTACACAGGACAGATAGCCTCTCTGATCACTCACAAGCAATATTTGTGACTGGTTCATCTGATATCTCACACACACGCACACACAGGCAGGGATCGATGGGTGCAGGTAGAGCAGTCTGACCCTGAGGAGGATCATCTTACCAGGAGGAGAAAGTAGAGCTGGTCTCTGTAAAGGGAAACCCCTCTCTCCAACCCACAATCCCTTTCTGCACTGCTGCTGCTGCTGCTGCTGAAACAGACCTCCATGAACCTGAGTGTGTGAGTGTGGTCTGTATGATCTGTGTCTGTCAGTGAGGCTGGGAGAGTTAACACCCTGGAGTACAGATGGGGGGTCGTGGTGAGGGAGTCATTAGTGTCTGTAATTTCAGTCCCGCCTGTATCTGCTGTGTCAGTGATTTTCACAGCATACCCGAGTCCACCGGCTTCGTCTACTTCCTGTAACATGATGGTAAAAATAACCTGATCCGCGACACGTTAACATTTCTCTGCCTGTTTGATGGATGCAGCAGTGATTTGTCCCGCAGATCGTTTTTACAAACAGCACTTGAAAGCAGCATTCACGTCAAAGCGAGAGAAACATCAGAATCTGTTCAGATATTTTCTTTTTGTTTTTTAGTCTTTAAAAAACAGTGACGTGGAAAACTGCTGCAGCCTTGAAGAGTTCAGGGAACGGCGAGAGTTAAATGTTTGTTGTGCTCATTCATTTGTGTGTTTTTGGTCTGCTTCGAGAGTTGTTTGGACTCTTTCCTTACAGAAGTTCTTCTTGTAAATCACCCTGATTTACATGTAGACGAGTAAAACCAACAACATGAGACAGATGAGATGAGACAAGTTGTGCTTTTAAATCCATATTAAAAAAGTCTCATTAGTTGCTAACTCCAGTCGGTCGGATCGCAACAAGTCTATTAAATTAAAGGGCCAAGAACCGACGCCATAACCACGAGTCAGTATGGTGGGGTGAGAAAACTCGGTTTGGGTGATGAGTGTTTAACATGTTGAAAGTTTTTTCATTTCTGATGCTGTCTATAAAAACCTGACAAACATCACTGCCACCCCAAGGCAGTCTCACAGCAGTTTGTGAAACCGTCACAACCTTTAATCTGTTGCACAATTTTTACAGTTTTTTTTGGAGTCCCTGAACATGACTTTTCATCAGTCCACATATGTACTGATTTGTGTCATGAAATCAATATTATCCACTTTTAAAAGGCAAAAAAAGTCCACATTTAGAGGTTGGTGGACCCAAGTTTGTGTCAGTTGTAGTGATATCTTAGCCGTGGCTGCTCCTACGTCGCACTGTGACAGATTTAATTTTGAGAAGTTTAAAGTTGTAACAGTTTTATTGGAATAAAAATAAAGGATCACGCATTTAAACACAAACCTCCAAAAAGCTTCATGCTGCAGAATTTGCTTGAGAATCTTTACGTTTTTTTTTTTTAGTTTTCTTCAGATTTGCAGTAATCCCGTGATAGTAATCTGTATATCCACGGGTGCATTACAAACAGGAGGTGCTAAAAGCTAATTCGGCTTCATTTAAAGTAATAATTTAAGAAAATGTAAACAAATGCAAGTTAAAAACAGGTCTCAAAACAGAACAGCAGCACAACAGACTTCATATTGTTTCCCTATAGTCCTGTACTTTGGTGTTAGCATTTTTCCTTCATCCAACATTTTGTATCCAACATTTTCACCCCGAGCTGGCATGAATCTTCCCCCAAGAAGAAAACCCTACATTTGATTTAGATTGCAATTAAAACAGCAGATAATTCCAGCTGTAATTGTTACTGAAGGGAATGAAAATGACTGATGTATGCTGTGGACAACATTAAAATCACCCCGCCTCCACTGGAGAAATAAACTGCCAATAAAACAGGGCTTCGTGCAATAATGCACTCTGCGGTGTCCTCATACTGCAAATAAAGGACTCTGCATGCCGTCTTGGCTTTTTCATCTCGGTTATTTTTACACCTTTATGTCTTCAAGTCAAAACACTTCCTGTTTCCATAACTGATATTTCAGTTATGGCATCATCTCAGTCTTCAGGAGGACGTATCCTCCCTAGTAATCCAGATAAACTGTCAGAGTCTTTCATTTATTGCGGCTGGTTGCAAACATGTGTTGGTGCGTTTGGTTAACTGCACACCTGCTGCAGTGGGAGATAAACTGAACAAGCTGGAGACAATTACCAATCCTCTCCTCCACCCCAGCTCCCCATAAAGCTGAGGGATGAGTCAGAGCCTCTGTGGATCTGAACCAGTGAGAGCTGAAGCTCACTGCAGCTCCGTGTGTGGTTGGTGGACAGATTTAGCCTGTAGAGTGGAGTCATCTAACAATGTGTGTGTTTGTGTGTGTGTGGCACGTTAACACTGACAAATCATCTCAAACATCAGTAGCAGCACCACAGAGAAGACTGCCTCCCTGAAGCTCTGTTTCACACATCAGTTTGTGTTTGGAGAGAAATCTGCTGAATCGCTTTACAGCACAGTGTAGACAGGGGGCGCTGTTATTCAGGGGCAGAGCTGCCTTTTTTTGCTTTACTCTTTAGTGACGGTAAAAGATGGAAAACTTTTTTAGATGTTTTATTTTCTTCTGTAGGGATGGACCAATTGTTCAAATTAAATGTTGCTACAAGTTTTAGCTGGATGCAAATACTGACAAACGCACACACCCGATGAATAAAAGTTGAGGACATAAACTAGAATCTCTGCAGATATACAGTTACATTAAGCTCACATTTAAAATTAACAGAAAGAAACACCCTCCTCCTGTTCTCTTGTTTGACGATGTTATGCCCCTTTGCACAGCGTCAGTGTGAGAGTCTCTGGTTGTTGCTAATTGTCCACACATAATCCAGTGTATTGAGTTCTCTATTTAAAGCTGCTTTAGCCTGCCTGCAATTGCTGCCCATCTGCTAGCCGCTTTGCAACCCACCTCTGTCAGTATGATTAAACTACAACCTTAAACAGCAAGCGTGTTCGACTACCTGCTTTCTAACATGTAGAAATATAATAAATACAATGAATATTATGGTAGAAGACATTCTAATCTCAAACAACCCTTTATTTCTTAATTTTGGGAGTAGAATAAGATGCTTCCAGTGGAGTTTGGGACACTGTGGATGAAAAGCAGAAAGGTTATACCGGGGGTTTTAGTGGCCTGTTGCAGATTATTTTTATTTTGGTTTATCTTTTTAAAGTTAAACCATTCTGCTTTTCCTTATTTTCTGGCATACTGTTACAGTGGTGAATGCTCATATTAAACACGGTCACGTAATGAGGTCAACGTATGTACAAAAGCTCAGGCTTCAGACTGCTCTAAACACTCAGTTTTTTTAAATTCTTGGATCTGTATGATGTCACAGAGACAGGATATCCCTAATATGGTCATCCCAGGCACACAAGCCCCACCCACCTGCTGTTCAAACCTTCTGTTTATGAGGGGCAGCCAGTCAGAAGAAACTTTTCTTAAAGGGGGAGGAGCTAAAACAGCTTGTTACATACAGAGGATGGACTGAGGGGCCGCACCAAGGCCCAGATAAAGAAGGATCATTTTGAACTGTGAATCATGCAAAGCTACTCTAGTAGAGTCCAAGAATAAAAATATGCAGGAGAAGAGGAGACGAGCAGAAAAGGTCCTTTAAGTCCTCTATAAATGTGGAGCATAGCGTAGCACAGAACAGATACAATTCTGAGCAGCTTTTGAATCACTGCTGCTCTCTAATGGTGTGTTTACAGAGAAAGGGGGTCAGGACGACTTCGGGGTGCTGCTGGCCTCGGGGTACACGATGCAAACGCTCAAAGGCTTCGGCACGTCTCCCTGGTGTCTGAATTTAAACAGTAATGATGTTTGAGATGGAGAAGGACCTGAAACACAAAAGCAGCAGCCCACCAAGTAGAATCAATGTGAAGAGAAAATGACAGACTGACAGTTTTTTTTTTTAACAGCTGCTGGGGGAACATTTGAACACCTCTGATTTTTCCGTATCAGCATGCAGGAAGTGTCAGAAAGCCAGAAATAGTAGTTTAGTCAGTGGGTTTGTTGCCATGCAGAGGAAAACTGACAGGAAACGCTGGAAATCTGAACAAATACATGAATAAATAAAGTTGTCATATATGATATGCTGGCATTACAGTACCTGCTTTTTCTCATTTCTTGTAGATAAAAAAATAAAAAATCTATCCATGCAGCAAAAAATAAACGAGATGGGTAGTTAAAGTACCCGGAGTACCAGGAGAGGGCCTCAAAGAATTACATACAGTATTTGAATCCAGTGTTCATGTGTGGGTAGCATGTTCAGCTACTCTTATAAAGGTGTGAGCGCTCATATCCTTCCTTCATAGCAGGTATCACACCAGGTGTGAGGAAGATCAACTCAGAGGGAGGGTGTTGGTGGTTTATTTTTGCATATTTACATAGACTGTATATCAGAAAAGATTCAGGCATTCATTCAGTTCAAGTTGTCATTTTCTATGGAAAATGCACCCCCTGCTGGGCCTTTTAGACATGCTTTTTGACCAAGCATCAACCTCCAGGGTAAAAACTGCAGTTCCTCTAATGTCCACTTGAGCCTCCAGCAGTGAGTCAGTCCCCATAGACTCCCATGTTAAAATGTCCAACTTTACAGCAGAAATAAACATGTTTACAGCCTGATACAAAAAATGGTTTTGATATCTGTTGATAGTTTAACCCTCCATGACAACTCTACAGGAGGTGGACTGTATCATAACCCATCCCTTTGGATGCTGGTAAGGCTTAAAGTTAGGGGTGTGGCTGCTTTGATTAATAGGTGTCCCGGGACAAGCTGTTGCAGCCAATCAGTGTCTGCTAGGCTTCACCTCAGTTAATTGGACTCATTGAACTGCACCTCTGAACCATGTTTGTGCCTTTTGGAGCATTTTAAATCCAATTATCTGACAAATAACATGGCTTTCTGTGTGGTACAGACCATCTTTTGGTGAGTGAAATTCTCATATTTTATTAGTTTGTCACTTAGCACCAATTAGCAGGTATCTGTCTCAATGAGACGCACCCAGCTAGGTTAGCTGATAACTTAGCACTTCACTGTCTCCTCCATACGTGGTCACTTCTGGCTCCAAAATACTAACATGGTGGTGGCCAAAACACTGAGGCTTCAAACTGCAGGGTCCAAAACTAATCGTCCATGTTTTATATACAGTCTATGACTATAAAATATAAATAAGTGAATATAAATTATTAAATTAGCAAGAAGCAAAAACCAAAAAACACACGGTATGAAATACTTTCAAAATAAAACAGGAAAAGAAGAATGACAAAAACTTGACATCATGACAGTCTGACCTGCTTTTTGACCCAGAACAGGAAGTAGGCCATTTTAGTGTAAGCAGGCATCCACGTGTTCACTGGTTGGTCTCAGTTATCATCTGCTGCAATCCTCCGTTTCACTCATGCCTTCAAAAGCATCATCTGTGAGTATTTGTTAAGCAGAGAACATAAACTAATATCTGAGTATTATTTTTGAGAACTCTGTTTTAAAAAGTAAAAAAAAAAGTTCTCAAAACAATAAAATAAAATTCTAGAAATGTCTGTCTTCTCAATTTCTAAAAACATTACACACAACCAAGATGAAATAAATAAATAAAAAATTTCTAACCTCATGCCATTGCCCTCTTAAAATAGCCTCTCAGAGTGATATGTTTTTGTCACTTCTTGTTCTTATTGACTATTTCTCACACAAATTTAGAGGAACATGACTGACGTCAGGATTTGCCTTCATTGGAATAAAGACCCAGGCTGTGGGAAGGAGTGTCCTATGTTCAGCATATATTGTATCTAAAGCACAATTAATGTTTTCTGGCTCTCTTTTGGTCAACTTAAATCATTTAGAAAAAGATTAGAGAAAGACTGATGTCTGCGTTCAGTGTTAAAATATGAAAATTGGTTCTATATAAACAAAGTTGATGTTTTCTGGCTTCACGCTGCAGCACAGCGAGATGATTTGAGTCTCGAAAGCCTCTAAAACTGACGCAGAACAAGCTGGTGGATGTATTATGGCAGTAAAAATCTAACTTATTACCTCATTAAACTCACTGCACCATCGCTCCGGATTAGATCATCGCACCGAGCACGCTCCTGAATCTTTTCTGTTTCTGACTCACGGTTTGGTGTCATTACTCTGCAGGTTTGTTTGAGAGCCACTCAGAGAGCTTGTAGCGGTTATGGTGAGCTGCTCCATGCTAACCCTGTTAGCACCTTCCTCCTGTCCTGGCTGACGAAGCAGGAGGAAGACTGACGGCGGCTCAGTTTACCTGTGTGTGTGTGTGTGTGTGTGTGTTCTGGAGGGGAGGGTTTGACACAGTTTGTGTTAACAATGAATTTGCACTTAATTATCAGCTGCAGCTGTTTTTGTCTTGCAGTGCAATTTGTGTCTGTTGGTGCACATTAGAGGACTAATTTCCTGTTGATGGGAGTGTGTGTGTGTGTGTAGTGTTGTGTTTTGCAGTGGTTACAGCAGGATGTTAGCTCTCCTTCTAGTGGCTAAAGCATGAGTTTCATCCAGACTCTGAAATTTATTTTCAGTTTAATGATCAAACACTCTGCCCTCTGTGGTTTTAGGTTTCCATGTTACCTTTTTTTTTTAAAAGAAAGATCTGCATTCATAAACAATCACCTGCACGTGGAGCAGGAGGTGTTGGTCTGGCTGGCCGTCGCCCCCAGAGACTTAAGCTTGATTTACAACAGAGCCAGGGATGTTTACATAAGCCTGACCACAGCCCAACTTCACTAACCCTCCAAATGTTGCTGGTATTTAGTTGTAGCAGTGCAGTACAGTTTAGTTTTTTTTTTTTAGAAATCCTTCAGTCAGGACGTGGTATGTCATCTTTAGATGGAAACTAGAAACTTTTTCCCCTCTGAGATAAAAATGCCATTTGAGATAAAACTTACTAGTGGACACTTCCCTTGCTCTTACTTTGAAAGTTTAGGTGCCACCTAACCATCTAGCCCCAGCCTATGGGGTTGTAGTCTCTGTTGTAGTGGTCCTCGATATCATTCAGCTGCCTCTCCAGAGAGTCTCTCATCCTACCATCTTGGACAGATTCTGGGTTTTGAAACCACGTACAAATTGACACCCCATTTTTACATGGACTTATTCACTTGATACTGTTGTTCATAATGAGCCGTGTGCACAAACAGCCTCTGGGCTTGTTTGTTGCAGGAGTCTCCTAAATCCAGGCTTCAGCCCTAAAATATAATGATTTATGATTTGGGGACTTGTTTTTGTCTCCAAAAGTAAGTCTGGTCTCCACAATATGACTTTATGAACAGATTTATGACTCCATGACACGAGTAATGCTGTTCGAGCTTCCTGTCGGTGTTTGAGTTGTGCTGTTTACCGCTTTCCCCTCCCTGGGATCCATTTTGGAGAGTGACAGCGTGCGGTTTGATCCAGACGGTATTTAACCAGACTGCGGCTCCCAGACTCTCTTTAAAAGCTTCCTCTGCAGACCTCCAGGCAAAAATTATCGCCTCTTCTTTCCCCTGAGTTTGTGGTAGACGAGGCTGATTGGAGGCATTTTTTAAATTTAATGCCGCATTAAGACATTTTTATGTAAAACTCCACCTGCCTCCTCAGTCTGAATCACCGAGTGTGTCTCATTTAAATGCTGCACACTTTTTTTGTTTGTTCCAGTCATTTTTCCCCAAACGAGAGGAAACGAATAAACACTTCATGTTTGTCGTAATGAGCAACAGGCAGAAGAGCTGGGTTCAGAATTCTCTTGTTTACTTGCTGTTATCTAATGCAGTAGCCACCGACACATTTAAGAGGTTTGCTCCATTTTATGAGCAGTGGCACACATTTAATGTGCACATATACCTGTTTAGAGTTGTTTTTATTCAACGCCCACTTCAGAAATCTGGGTAAGTGTTTACATGACAGCACTCAGCAGAAATCTAGCTGCTGTGGTTAGCTTCTGGTTGCATTTTGTATTCGAGTTTCCTAAAGGCCCAGAGGCTGAAACATTAACCTCTCCTCACTTTTCTGTAACAAAGAGAAACCTAACATTTAAGTTTGCCACGTGATTAATTTTGTGTTGTGTTATACAGGGGTTAAAGTGGGATTTGGCAGGTGGGGGAACCCTAAGAGGTGTAGCAGTGCAGCATGGCCAAAAGAATCACTTAGAAATAAGTCACATAATAATTTACTTGTCAACTCCAGTGGATTCTTCTTTGTGGACAGGCCGAATGAGTCAGCCAAATGAACTCAAAAAATAAGCGGATGTTACATGAGCTTTCACAACTGCTTTCAAACTCCTAGCCAGTATAGAGACAGTATAAAACGTCAAATTTGGCTAGTGAAACTTAATAGGGCTTGGCAACATGACGTCACCTCGCAATGCGCCATGACTGGATCGCCATCCTGTGAAACCACTCCTTGTTTGTTGTATCTCACCGGTAAACATACAGGACAAACAGTCAGATTAGTCAATAAACATAAGCACTACCTGGTCATGTGACTGCTCGTAAGAAAGCTCTCACTGTGCGCTAACAGCTGGCTCTACGTTTCTTTGGGGAGCTACTCCGGTACAATGAGCACAGAGCACAAAACTCTGTGTTGTCTTCAAGAAGGTTTTCACCCTCAGCTCACAGCCCAGTGGTGGTAATGAACAGAGGGGAAAGCTTATCATCAGGAAGGAATTGGACTGATGAAGGTTGCACACCAATTTCAAGTATTTTTGACCACGTAACATAAATATTTGAAGAAAACTATATAACTGAGATCTACAGTTTTGTCTGTATGTGTGTCTGAAAATCTGTTGGGACCGCTCGGGTGGACACAGTTAATTTATGATATTCACCAGCATTCATCTCAACCATCTCAACTGATTTATGAAAATGCACACATAATGTAGGGTAAACACGCTCTGCGGCAGTGGTATAAAGAAAGGCAGGAGGGTGATAACACTGACATGCCTTTGTTTGGATGACGGTGTTTTCACAGTCTGGAGGCTTACAAATTTCCAGGTCATGCACCCAGCCATTGGTAAACTGAACATGTGCTTCCAGGGAGTTGAAATTATGAAACTGTGTTACCGTGTAGGCACTGACACCACACACAAGATATGCAAAAATATTGGGAAATGTGAGGTAAGGCGTCAGGGTGCGTCATCCATTCATTTTTCAATACCTCATAAGGTTCCACACTTCCAGTAAAGTTGATTTCAGTGTAACGTTTATTAGCATCCGGTAGTGGCATTTGGGATGCATCTGGCCCACTTAACACTTAGCCGTGCCAAAAGCAGCTCAGATTAGGTCCAGATGTGTCTGCTGTCTGGCTTCATTCCCTCAATGTTCATTTATTCAAGCCACAGTTTATAGTCTGACCTGTTTATCAGAGCTCACGTCTTGTACAGCTGTCACTGTCTTTTACAAACACTAAAAAGATCTATTCTAACCACAGTCACTCAAAGATGAATGTGAGTTATGGGTCTGAAAAGTGAAGCCATGAGAAAGTGCCTTAAAACTGCATTCTTTCTAATGGCCATCAGGGGGCGACTCCTCCAGTTGTGAAAATAAGTCTGATTATATAGAAGTGTATGGGGAAAATTACCCTGCTGCTCACTCGATTTATTGCTTCATTAAACACCTTCCTGATGACTTTATGGCCTAAGACACTAGTTTCAAATCTTGCTGAATACAACGATATGTAAATTAAGATCCCAATCAGTGTCCAGAGCAACAGCAGAGCAGAGTTACAGTTTCAGTTTGGAGTTCTGCAGGTTTAATCCAGAATCTGGAGTGATTTTATATCTTTTAGCCTGGGAATGTGTTGGATCTGTGAGGAGCAGCTGGAAGCTTTGTTGGGTAGCAGGATGCTTAGACTAACCTGTTTATCCTGTTGAGGCAGAGAATCAATGCTGTCCTTCCCTGCCTGGTTAACAACAGGCATCTTTCTCCAGCTTTGCACCACAGTCTTATGGGTTAGAACTGAAAGTCCCCACACCCAAACTGAGCTACTCCTAGTAGCATCACTCTAGGCTGAGAGAAGACATTATACAGCCACTTTTTCCAGTGTTTACCAATAGGACTAACCATGTAGGGTTAACTTTATTGGATTTAGACTCAATTTAGTTTTAACAGATTGTTCACACCTTCAAAACTGGTGTTCAATGTCTCATTTTAAAGACTCTGCAGGTTTGTGATTTTCACTGATCATTCAAAACCCAGTTTAAGTCCATTCAACCATTTATGTTTCTCATAGAAACAAAGTCCTCAGACGTGTTCACAGGAAGTCCATTCAACATAATCCCTGCTTCCTGTCTGACTGCACTGCCCACTCAGCTTCTCACTGTGAGGACAGCGGGGTGTGTTTGTTTGTTTTTGGTTTTTGAAGTTTGATTCCTCGTTTTGGGGGATTCTAGGACGGGAGTGAATAATCAGATTGCAGGCCTCCTCTGCAACTGACCGAGCACTCAGCTCCGCCATGAACTACGCTCTCATCATTTATTCATGTTTTATTTTGCACCATGAATCATTACTTCCACCCTTTCTAACCCCATCCACCTCTCCTCTCTCCGGGCCATAATGGATAAACGTTTCCAGTTCCTCCGAGGCTCGTCCAAAGACATGGCGCTCTCTCTGTAATGCTCCTCGCTTCCTGTACGTTGGTGCCTCAGGTGATTGGCGGTGCTGGAGGGTTTGTTTCCTCCTCACTTTTTTGGAGGGGAGTTGTCTGTTTTGGCAGTGAGGAGATAGAAGGGAGCTCTGTATGTGCTTGCAGACGGCTTTTTGTTGTTTTTCCATGAGGCTTTGGAGAGAGTTGAGAGCATCTGTGCTTTGTGTGAAACTGGGAAGCAAAACAGGGTCTGATGGAGATATCTGCTGGTAGTCCTGGTGGATCTGACACATTTATGTTGAATTTATGTCAAATTGTAACATGACATGTGAAACTCCAGCCTATTATCATTCCCAAGGCAACAAATGCTGAAGTTTTGTTAAAGCAGCTGATTTGTTAAAGATGTGCACGAGGTGTCCTTTACCGTCCGTACTGTGATGCACCAGGTTATAGTCTTTGGTGTGAGTGCAGCTCTATCGGACACAGATACATTAAGCTCCCATTTCACAAAGCTCCAAAGTCTGCATTACTGGCAGTTTATGCTCGATGCTGTCTCCCTCAAGCACCAGAAGCAACGTCACAGCTGCTGCCCCTGAGCCCTGAACCTGGATAAGCAGCAGAAAATGGATGGATGGATGGATGGATGGATGGATGGCTGTAGATTTTCTTGCTGGTTCTTGTGATTTGTGGACTTTGTGCATAGTGCAGTTAAAGGGACGAAGAGCCGGTTCCTTCGTAGAGCTGATTGGCTATAACTAATAACTAAGTATTTGTCAGACTGTGACTAAGACTGGCCACCTGACCAGCAACGACCAGTGTCTAAAACTGCTGTGGTCAGTGCATCAAGACGCCGACATTAAAGGACACCTTGAGCATGTCTTTGAAACTGATATCTGAGCTTTTTTTCTGACCCTTCAAATAAACAGTTATTGTAAAGCTGTAAGTTTTACAAGAACTACAAACACAAAGATCCTATAAACAGAAGAGTTTTCTAAAAGTGTCTCCAGCTGTACATGTGAGGTAAACAACAGTTTAAACATCAGTCTGCATGAAACTTGTGATTTTAAATGGGGAGATTACACTTTTCCTCAGGTGCTCTCACTGTTAATACCCAATTTCACTTCCTTTTAATGTGCGTCTTGGCAGCAATTTTAAAAACGATCTCTTCATTAAGAAGATATTAAGGCTTTAAAGGAGCTGAAAGTGCTGACCACATTTTTTTAATAGCTGTTGAACTCTGCTAATTAGCATTCATAACACGACTCATCAGAGTTTGCAGCAGAGATTATTCAAGTTCAAATTTGCATTTCTTCTTTTGCATAGGTGCTTGGATTGTCGCTGTTTGCAGGTGTTATCTTTGTCACTATAAATATAGAATCTCTTACATTTAATGAATCTTTGCAAAATAAAATGACGCCTGTTTTATCACCTTTTTTTCTTTTTTTAATCCTCCTCTTCCTCCTCACAGCAGCGGGTTTAAGAAGCTTTTACCTCAGGGTGTTTCTGAGAAGGTGAACTGTCAGACTCGGGGTGGACTGAGATGCAGGAGGTGTCGTGTTAGCACGGAAACGGGGATCATAACTGGATCAGGAGAAGCGGGGAGGACACATCCGGTAATATTTAACACATATTGAAGCTAAATCTCAGAAAATGACCGGTGTGTGGCGTTTGAAGGGCAGGAGAGGACACAGCAGGGTGGCAGAGGGATCAGAGGGACTGCTGACTTGATGAGGTGGATGTTTTCATTTCCTTACGTTTGTAAAGGGCAGCAGCAGCACTTCCTGTTGAAGAGGACAATGAAATTTTACTGCATTGGTTCACAGCTGGAATCCCAGACTTCAGTTTGACATTCACAGAAAGAACCTCTTTGACTGACAAAGAAAAACAAAGCTGTAGTCATCAAAAAGGAGGTGGACACTTGTTTCCATTAATGTCTTACTCAGTTATTATTCACTCATTGAAGTCTAGATGTCTTAATTAGGGTGAGCAGATCCCAACAAACTCAATGTGGGACAAAGAGGACGTTTGTGTGGGACAATGTGGGGCATGCTCCTAATGCTGGGTGGCATTAAGCATTTGAAGGACAAATTTTATTAGAATCTGACCTTCTGACCCCCTCACAGTGAACATAAAACAAATCTAATGTTTACTGTCATGTGATAGTCTTCTTAATCTCATGTATTCTCCTTTTAACTCTTATTTCAGTTGTCGGGTTTCTTTCAAATGACTAACAAAAAACATCCCGGGGATAACTTTCCACCAGTTTTACCCACCTATAAGTACATTTTATGTGTGGTACTTTGCATATTCAACAAAAATTCCAGACTTATTTCCACCTTTTAAAAAACCCTTTCCATAAAAAAAATACTTCATCTCTTATTAAATTTGTTGCCAGTTAGATTTTTGTCAACCAAGCTACCAATTAAACTGTAATCCTTTCAGATCTGGTTGGATTAAAGTGATGTAGTGTATATTCAGCAGCAACAAGTTTGTTTCCCCTCAAGAAGTGACATGATTTTACATGATTTTTATTTCCAGTGTGCAAAACATGAAGCCGTCAGTGTCACAAACACTCTCACCTCATGAAATAAACACGTGACACAAAACAACCTTTCCGCCAAATAAATAACATTCTTCGGCATTCCTCCTCCTGATGTGTCCCGATGTTCACTGCCATCTTGGAGATGATGGATGAGGAGCTTGGGACTAGATGAGGCTGATGACTCCTCCTGCTCCGTAGCCTTTAAGGGATAACACGAGGGATAATTAGATCTGGAAGACATTTGGGCTCTGGGATGTGCAGATGCCTTTTTCTTACTTGCATAATGGAATCTGCAGAACAGATGGCACAGAGCATTTTATTAGAACCACACCCAGAGCCTGAGATCACCAGTAATGCAGAATATTTAAGCCTCATCTACTGTTAAACCAAATGTCTTTTTATTCTGAGAAAACATCTCAGTAATTTAAAGGTGGAGCTGTGAAAAGCCTTCTTCCAGCTAATGACCTCTGATTGGTTAATTAACAACTTTAAGCTCATGTAATTACTGTGCCGGGTTAGATGTTCTTGATTTCAGCTAAATGCCAAGTCTGTTTCAGGTTACAGGATCCAGACAGACAGGAACACTAACGCTCTTTGCAATGTCTGTGCACACATAAAAACACAGCTGAGGGTTTGAATGATCAGATATTAAATAAATATTACATTAAGAATGTATGAACTTCATATGTGAAAAAGTCATGTGAAAAAGAAAGTTTTCATAGGACTCTGTGCTGTCCTGTAAAAAAAATAAGAACACCCCATGATTCAGTAGCCTGTAGAATCACCTTTAGCAGCAATAAGCTGAGGTAATCATTTTCTGTATGACTATCAGTCTCTCACATCATTGTGGAGGAAGTTTGCAGGCATTGGTTTATGCACAGCTCTCTTAAGGTCCCGCCACAGCATTTCAATCATGTTGAGGTCTGAACTTTGACTGTGCCATTGCAGTACTGTGATTCTTTTCTTTTTCAGCTATGCTGTTGTAGATCTGCTGGTGTGCTTGGGATCACTGTCCTGTTGCATTACCCAGTTTGGGTCAGGCTTTCGCTGTAGGACAGACGGCCTCACATTTGACTCTAGAATACTTTGGTATACAGAGGATTTCATGGTCTCAATAACTGTAAGGTGTCCAGGTCCTGTGGCTGCAAAACAAGCCCAAATCATCACCCCTCCATCACCGTGGTGACAGCTGGTATGAGGTGTTTGTGCTGATATGCTGTGTTTGGTTTTCTCCAAACGTGGTGCGGTGCATTATCTCCACTTTGATCTCATCTGTCCAAAGGACATTGTTCCAGAAGTCTTGTAGTTTGTTCAGTTGCAGTTTTTCGAACCTAAGCCGTGCTGCCATGTTCGTTTTAGAGAGAAGAGGCTTTCTCCTGGCAACCCAGGAGCCACGCTTGTTCGGTCTTTTTCTGATTGTACTGTCATGAACTTTAACATTTAACATGCTAACTGAGGCCTGTAGAGTCTCAGATGTAGCTCTTGGGATTTTTGCTGTTCCTCTGGATGATCTGAACTTGGGATAAATTTGCTGGGATGTCCACTCCTGGGAAGACTGTGGCAGTGTGTTAGCGAACACCTGAATGCTCCAGACCAGCAAACGCCCAGAACTTCTGCTTTTATAGAGGTGGTCAAACCGTAGACGGCTAACACCACATTAAAAATTATAGAAAAAAGGGTAAAAAAAAAACAGCATCATAGTAAAAATGAGCTATTTGCACATAATCAGAGCACAATATCAAGTGAGTGCTACCTGCTAAGATAGCTGTGGTTAGCCTTAGTTAAAACTATGATTAATTTAGTTATTAATTTTCCAAGTGTATCAATAATATTTCACAAGATGATGTCTTAAAAATGCAGAGAGTGGATCAAATTCCCCAATAATTAATAATGTGGATATTGTTTTCAATTCAATTGAATTGAATTCAATTTTATTTATATAGCGCCAAATCACAACAACAGTCGCCTCAAGGTGCTTTCTATTTTAGGGTAAAGACCCTACAATATTCTTCAGCATTCCTCCTCCTCCTCCTTTGTAATGATGATTAAAATGTTGTTCAGTTTGACAGTTTAAGGCAAAAGATGCATCCATCCATCCATCCATCCATCCATACATACATACATACATACATGCATGCATGCATGCATGTATGTATGTATGTATGTATGCATATATTTTCTTCCAATTATCCCAGCTGTCATAGGACAAGAGGCGGGGTACATATACAGCCAATTTAGCATCACCAATAACCTAACATGCATGTCCTTGGCGTGTGGGAGGAAGCCGGAGTATCCATTTTAAATTCAGCCAGAACAAGAATACAGAGTAACAGTGCAAACAAAATACAGTGTGAAAGAAAAGCAAAAGAAAGAAGAGGAAGAGATCACTGTTACACACTCAGATGTTTTTTTTCTCTACATGAAACTGTGTTGTGAAATATTATAAAGGTTTAAATTGTTCACGTGTTGATTGAACACGTGGAAAGCCTGATTATCTCCCTCCGATGAGGCAGCACGGAGGGATGCCTCCTGGACTGGAGGATGCTGTAATGATGTGCAGCGTTTCAACCTGACAGATCTGCAGTATCTGTCTGTCTGCCTGTCTGTCTGAGTGTGTTTGTAGTGGTGTGGTCTGAGCATGTGCGGAGCCTGCTGACATTTTCCAGCCTGCACAGACTTTTGAATAATTGATCACAGGACCTCACCTCTTTCAGTCTGTGTTAGTCACTCAGTTGTCCGTCAAACTCCACCTTTGGTCTGTCAATCAGTCTTAAATAATCTTTAAACCAGCTATTAAAAAAAATCATAGTGCTGCTCTCCGCTCACTTTGATTTCCTGTGAAGATTCTGTCAGTGAAACACACTTCCTGCACATTTTTACTTTACATTTTATATCGTTTTTAAAGTTTGCGTTTCATGAGGCGTCCAGAGAAAGGCGAGGGTCATGTGACTGATAGCGATAGCTGAGCTCTCGTGAGCTAATATCATGTTTACTGATATAAATTTAAAAATGTGAAAATGATTGTTTTTAATTGTACTTTATTAAGTAATCACTTGTTTTTTTAAATTTTTTTATGAATGGTAACAAATTTCACGTTCACATGCAGGATATCCTTTTTTTTAACAAATGATTCATATTTTGATTAAACCGAATTAAATTTCACTGTGGTACCAGTGTTTCCCTCTGGCTATAAGATACTTGATAATAACAATAACAAGCGAATGACTGACTGAATCCGAGGGACACTGGATGCTATACCCTGGTTTATCGTTCTTTCTGACTCTAATAATGACCAGAATTTACAAAATGAACATCATGTTGTATTGAAGAAGACTTGAAACTAGCAACAGGAACAATAAATTCATCAGGAAAAAGTTTCCACAGCAGTTTCCACCTTTCAAACCAGAAACTACAGGAAGTGATGAGTTTGTTTTGTAAATTAAAAACAGGAGCAGGTCAGGAAACAACAAGGCTTCCTACTGATAAAATACACTCAGAAATAGAGCGGTCTGCTGAGATAACGTCCTGGGTCCTTCTCGCTGAGGTAAATAAAGGCCAGTGTGAGTATTCTGTCGGTGTTGTGGTCTTTCATCAGCCTCTGTCACTGCTCGCTCAGTTCCTGCTACCAGCTGTCAGTTTGCTTGTCTGTTCCTTTTCTCTCTCCAGCCTTTCATTTCTGCC